>SNQJ01S0017362.1:25309-38315 GCA_010110895.2 Picea sitchensis | reverse complement strand
CCTTAACAACAAGAATTACACTATTGAAAAGGACTAAGCTAATTTTAGAGTAAACAGATTCGTTTTTTTGGCAAAAAAATGGGGCTGAATCCTGTTAGATTTTGGTTTTGTTCCATTTTTAAACCAACCCAGATGCTCAGAAAATGGATTAGAGTTTTGGATTGATTCGAAAATTTATGCATTTCTCAGGGGTTTTGCCTTATTTTGAACCAAGCCAGATACTCAGAAAATCGATCAAAATTCTATATTAACCCAAAATTAAAAAAAAAACCACCTAAAAACCTGCCAAAAAAATAACTCAAGAGAAAAAATTACTCCCAAACTAACCCACTCCCATTAAAAATAACCATTAAACCCTCAAAAATAAAATGGAAATGGAATTGATATATTAAACTTCGAAAACTAACTCTCAAAATTATGACGAGGACGCGCTGGAATTCCACCAGCTGCCTCCTCCCACTTAAACATGAACATGATCTTCCAATAAGCGAAACCCTAAGTGAACCCCTACATGGTCTTCCATAGGATTAACATAAACACCAGAAAACGAACGATCACGACTATAGTCATATTCGTATTCATTGCGAGGCCGCTTGGCCAGTCTTTTTCTCTCTCATATCCTGTTGCACGGAATCTTGTGTCACACATGCTTCTCTCTTATAGGCCGAACAGTCTCAAAAAACCGTTGCAACCTAGTTCAACACTACAGACAGCCTTTAAAAACCCAAAACAAACCCTTCATTGCTAAAGTTGAAAGCTACTAAAGTTGAAAGATACGAAATAGAGAGAAAGTTGAGCGCTTATATATATTGCCTTGACTATGTATTTATTGTCGTCTTAGTTTAACTGTTCTATTGTCGGTTTGGGCACGTGGCACATGCCAAACATTATAGTCCATCAACGGAGCCCGGATTTCCAATTTTAAATCTCAAAATATCTTAGAGTTTGAAATTTACACATTATTAGTGAAAACACTATCCCCATACAAAAATACATTTGGAGTGGGTTTGTTTACCGTGATGCTAAACCCGTCAACACTTTATTAGTGGAAAACAATCTATTTTTAGTTAAAGACATTAAGGTTTTTCAAAAGTACTTTCTTTCACGAGAGAGGAAACCAATTCCTTTTTTTACAAGCCTATTTTTTGAAAGAAGGTTTTGGTTAATCATTTATGTTTAGATTTTGGGAATTTGTTGTGTTGAGTTCTAAATTTGTAGATTTTTCTTGCTTAATGGGTTTAATGTCTCTGGATGTGGTATTGTTTATAGCTTGGAAGGTGACTTAGTCTATTGTGGGTGGTTCAATAGCTCTAGGTATCTTATGCTCTCTCGTTTTGTTTTATGGTAATGGGTGTTTTTATGGGCATGTCATTTATGGACGCCATACTTGCACAATTGTTTTAAATCCTGACAAGAAGCTTGTGCCTTGGGGCTTCGTTACATTGGTTACAGTGGTGTCTTGTTTGGTTTCAAAATCGAACCTTTTTTTAGGGAAATTAAATATATCATGCATCTTCATAAGGAAATATCTTAATCAAATCATTCTTCCCTTCACGGGTTATCGGTAAAAGTATGAAATCTATAGGCAGTCAATTTCCATCAACCGAGCAACCAAGTGTTCGTTGCTTCTCATCATGAAAATACATAAGAATGTCAAGGGGTGCACCAATGGAAGTAGAAGAAGAATCTCCACTCCAAAGTTGGGACAATTTGTTAAGAAATTTTACTGTCAGAAAATGTGGGATTTCTTGAAGGTGATATGTATGTTTCATAGTATATGAGTAGTAGAATAAATATTCGATATAATAAAAAATCTTCTAATAGATCATTTGTATATGGTTGTTTTTGTTGTCACAACTTTATATACAATATATTTTTTTCTTAAAGAAAATGTTATGTGGTACACCTGAAATTTCTCTTCAAAAATGTCTATTGTACTCATGTAGTTTTTTTCAGAAATTTCTGGTGCAAGCCTTTGGTTTACTTCAATTATTTCCATTATAGTCATTTAGTTCATTTCTGTTATTTTCTTCTCCAAGCCTTTAGTTTTCTTCAGCAGCTTCCATTGTAAACAACTAATAAGGAGAAGGAAAAAGTCACCTTTTGTTAAAGTTTAAGCTATTATTAGGTTTCTTTTCAATTTACTAGATAACCATAGCATAGATAGGATCAGTCAGAGAAACACAATCACAGAGTACACAAGCATTTATCCTGGGAAACCCTCAAGGGGAAGAAAACCCAGCAAAACTTCTTTAATATAGATTCAATAACCAAGTACAACACCAGAATAACTCTCTCTCTATGAGAGACTAACTACCATGATGCTAGACTAGAAAATAATCAAAGACTAGAGAATATCCTCTCTAGGCAATGTGCCTATCTCTTCGTCCTTCTTCCGGAAACTAGTAACTGCATCCTTCAATACTTGCGTACTAGATGAGTGAGTTGAGTGAGTGAACAAATGAGTGGTTGGATTCATTTATTTATACATACTGGAAAGCGCTGAAAGGTGGTGTCTCTTCATTGGAAGGGTCGACTTGTCTTTCTAGGTGGTTAGAACCACTTTAATTTCCGTGGGGTCTGACTTCTTAATTTTCATATTAAAATTAGTGTTTGACCAATCCTCAAAGGGGGATTTGGTCAATTACAATGCCCGACATGATCAATCCACAAAAGGGGATTGATCTAATGAATAATAGATCAATAATAAATAAAATACTCTTTGCAGTTACACTATTTCAACACTCCCCCTTAACAATAAGGGTATTCTTTATCTTTTGATAGGTCACTAGATGTCATCATTAAGTGAACAATATCATCTGGGAAATATCATCAACTAGACAATAGCATCAACTCGATAACATCATCAACTGGGTAATGAAATCCACTAGATAACATCATCAACTCGGTAACAACATCAACTGGATAATATGAGGCATCAATATAATCAACTTGGTCATCTTGCATCATGATCACTAACTGGTTCTCCATGAATCCATATTAAAGAAGTTTTGTTCATCAAGTGAGCCCTCATTTCCAATTTTAAATCTCAAAAATATCCTAGAGTTTGAAATTTACACATTATTAGTGAAAACACTATCCCCATACAAAAATACATTTGGAGTGGTTTTGTTTACTGTGATGCTAAGCCTGTCAACACTTTATTAGTGCAAAACATTTTATTTTTCATTAAACAGATTAAGGTTTTTCAAAAGTACTTCCTTTCACAAGAGAGGAAACCAATTGGTTTCCTCTTCTTAGAAGCCTTTTTTCTAAGAGAAGGTTTTGCCCAATCATTTATGTTTAAGTAGTGAACAAAATGTTATATACAAAATAAAACTTCTCTTTGCTTTTTCAAATTTCTCTTTTTATAGATTTTGGGAATTTGTTGTGTTGATTTTTAAACTTGTAGACTTTCCTTTCTCAATGGGTTTAATGTCTTTTGATGTGGTATTGTTGATAACTTGGAAGGTGAGTTAGTCTATTGTGGGTGGTCCAATAGCTCTAGGTATCTTATGCTCTCTCGGTTTTTTTTATGGCAATGGGTGTTTTTATGGGCATGGCATTTATGGAAGCCATACATGCCCAATTGTTTTAAATCCTGGACAAGAAGTTTGTGTCTTGGGGCTTGGTTACATTGGTTATAGTTTTGTATTGTTTGGTTTCAAAATGGAACCTTCTTGTAGGTAATTAAATATATCATGCATCTTCATAAGGAAATATCTGAATCAAATCATTCTTCCCTTCACCATTTATCGGTAAAAGTGGGAAATCTATAACGATCCTTCAACCAAGGAATTTAAAGTTTGGAAGAAGAATGCGAGTTTCTGAGATCATTTGTTGGACCACAACATACTCTTGTTGGACCACAACATACTGAGTCAATTTCCATCAACCAAAAAACCAAGTGTCTACTGCTTCTCATCATGGAAATACATAGGAAGGTAAAGGGGTGCACCAATGGAAGTAGAAGAAGAATCTGCACTCCAAAGTGGAGTGGAGGAGGCCCAAAATCTGAATCAATTGACATTTGATGTACTTCAAAATTGTTTTTTAGTTGGGACAATTTGTTAAGAAATTTTACAGTTAGAAAATGTGGGATTTCCTGAAGGTGATATGTATGTTTCATAGTATATGAGTAGTAGAATAAATATTGGATATAATAAAAAATATTCTAATAGATCATTTGTATATGGTTGTTTTTGTTGGTAAAACGTTTTATATAATATAATTTTTTCATACAAAAAATGTTATGTGATACACCAGAAAGTGTGCACCACTTCTTGGCCACTCAGTGTGAGGGGGTGCTCCATAATTACTATGGAAGTTCTCTTCAAAAATTTCTATTGTACTCATGTAGTTTTTTAAAGCAATTTCTCCTGTAAGCCTTTAGTTTACTTAAATTATTTGCATTATAGTCATTTAGTTCTTTTGTATTATTTTCTGCTCCAAGCCTTTAGTTTTCTTCAACAACTTCCATTGTAAACAACTAATAACGAGAAGGGAAAAGTCACCTTTCTTAAAGAAGGCGTCCTTCTCTCAGTCAATGGAATCGATGGGCATTTTCTAAAACTCACGTATCTTGTTTTTCTCTTCCCAATTTCTCTCTGCAGATATGTATTATTGAGTGTTCATTTGCAGGTTGAATTTCAGATCAATTGGTATTAGAGTTTGGATCAAATCCATCTTCTCCTCAACCATGGAATTCAGAAGAGAGGCCCTGTCAACAATTTTAGTGCACCGTCCTCAGGGATTCGAGCATGTTCATCTTTCACCCTTATCCACACGGACTCTTCAGGATACCAGTTGCCTTTTTAGTTCACTCGGGAGTTTAGTGATTCTCAACACAACATCAAGTGACAAACCGTCATCCATGATGAATGAAAATTATTCCACTATCAAGAGAGTCGTCTACTAAGGATTCTGCATCTACAAGAACTACTCTAATTCAGTATTTAATGATGGCTCTCTAGGAGTTTCTACGTTTGAAATAGTGTGGAGCTCCAACACACATGAAATTCGATATGTGCTTCTAATTACTGATGTTTTCAAGACAAATGAATAGAGAGAATGTCGATTGTTTGCTTCACATTCTTTCCAAATACTTTTGTACATCTCTTTAGATGACATAAGACATGAAGCTTCATATTGTCGGTCTACAAATTGAGGGAATTGCATAGACATGATGGGACACTAATCGCTTCTACCCACTCGGCTATCGCCACAACCTCCTCACCAAATGGTTGTATCTTTGAACAATTGCCAATTAGTTTGTCGAGGGATACATCAACATTGCAAACAAACTATGCATCCAACTCCACATCACCAATTTGAAATATGTATTGATTGTTAAGTTCAATTATGTTTTATTGCTAAGTATACACCATGAAGTATATTTGTTTGAAACTCCTTCCTTGGAAAAGGATTTTCTTAGAGCCTTGTTCGTGGAACATAAAGTGATACCTCCAATTTCTTCTCCTCAAGCTCGATTTAGACCCTCTAATACCGGTAATTTTCCTAATCTCCCCTCCTTTAGTCCTCACACCTCTCTCATATCATCCCATAATGAGCCATGGTGTTCTTTCTACTAAACCAATTCACATTATTCTACATATTATCATGCACTTAATAATTTGCACACCAACAAAAATTTGCTCATAGAGATTGTTCCACCTGAATCCTTTACACCGAGTGCAGTTGTATCCCTTGATAATCGTACCGAAGTAGACCCATCCCTCATCTTGATGGTCCTAATAATGAACCAATAACATATTCTCTCCCCCTTTTCACGCATAATTTCTAGATTAAATATAAATTGGGAGCCTCATTATGGACAATGGAAGCGAGAAGAACCTCGTCTCATAGGACCAGGTACAATGCGTCCAAATCCCCACTATGCCACACCCAACATCATACAAACTTTGTTGGGTAAAAAAGGGAGGCCGTTGTCTCATAGTTTTTAAGTGTTATGTGGTCACCTTCTCCATTGGCCCATTTAAGGATAGAGTCACATGCAATGTCTCCCCTCTCGACTGTGCTGAATTTTTATTAAGACTTCCCTACCAACATGCTCGACAAGTTGTGTACCATGCCAAATATCATCATATCAATTGAAACTTTTCCGATGCACCTATGTGCTAACTTCTTCTCCTCTTAAATCCACCCAATATATTACTAACCAAGCATCTCTTAATCAAGTTAGTGGGAACCAATGCATCTCTTTATTCTTTGTTCGCCCCATTGACCCAAAAAATCAGAATACGCATGTACCTCCTTCCATGGTCCCCTCACTCGGATAATTTGCAGATGTCTTCACCCAACCCACAAGACCACCCTCATCTCACTCTATGTATGTATCATCTAGCTCTTGCATACACTGAGCGAACTTATTCTTTGAGGAGACTTGCATGCAAGTGATCTGGGTTATTATACTATTGGTCGTCTTGATAATGATTATGAGATATTATGGATTTTATGATATGTTATTTTGTTGTATTTAAATAGACAGGTGTTATTGACTAGGCTCTCTTGAGTGTGTAGGACTTTGGACATTGAGGATGCAGAGGCATCGATGAAACCCCTTGGACTCTGTATCGAGTCACAGAGTGGACTGTTGGGCTTGAATGTTGTTGATGTGACATATGTATATATGATTAGATGTTATGATAATTGATTAGTATTTCTGACATGATTCATTGATGGATGCAGGGTGACAATAACTTTCCAACCAAACTCACATTTGGAGTAGAGGGGTCACGCATGACAATGAGAGACATTGAGGGAGAGGTGTGGCAGTAGCTCTGCCATAGCCTAATAGCACTCCCATCGTGGATTGAATTCTAGGTTAGCAATTACCTAGTTCAAGAAGACCCACAATGACGTGAGGAAAGACTGTGATAGTCTCTCACGATGATTCTAAGGGGCGCGCAATAAGGTAGGGGCCTTATTCCTTAGAGGTCCTTAGTATCCCACAAGATCACATGGCAGTGTATTGACTTAAGGAGTTGACATCTACCAAATTAAGTCAAGAGGCGAGTGGCACCCTTGGAGCATGTAGTGCATCTTAAAGGAAACATCATGCAAGGAAAATAGAGAGAGGAGAGTGGAAATATTTGATCACATAGTGCGTCTTGAAGGGCACGTCATGCAAGGAAAACAAAAAGAGTCGATTGGCACCCTTGGAGCATGTAGTGTGTATTAAAGGGAACATCACGATTTTAACTGGTAAGTGAATAAACCTAGTCGGGCTTAAAATGAATGATGTGATAAGTAAAGTTTAATGACTAAATTGTTTCCTTAAGAACTGTCGCCAAGCCTAGTGAATTAAAAACCTAGGTTGAGTAGAACATTATCAAAAACAACAACAACTAATTAGACGTATAACAAGATTAAAGTGGAAATTAAAATTCCCTAAGGTTCTTCGTATAAAATTTTAATTCACTAAGGTTCTTTTATAAAATGTTAATTCACTAAGATTCTTTTTATAAAATTCAATTCACTAAAGGTTCTTTTATAACTAATAAGAGAAAATCAAACTTTAATTATTAAAGTAAAAAAAATAAAAAATAAATTATAATGGAGGATTAAATTCATAAAAAGAGTAAATGGTTTTTTATCTAAACTACTAAATCTAAACTTAGTTACAAAAATGGAAAACTTAAAAGAAAAGGAAACTGAAAAAAAAAAACGAAACTTAAAAAAATGGGGAAACTTAAAGAAAAAGTTGAATATCTAACTTAGTAAGGAATCTATCCTTCGTAACTTTCTATTTATGAACTCAACTAGTAATTAAGTAAGACGTAAGTGATTTAAGAATTGTAAGGGAATATTGGGACCATGCAGAGAGTTTTTAGGAATTCTCTTAGTGAGTGAGGGAAATAGGAGCATTTAATTAATTAATAAAATTTCTTTTCTGGTGCAACTAGGGGATCGGGTGACATGTGTGCAGTGGAGGTTTTTCAAAATTAATTAAATGAAAAAGGAATTTAATGAGAATTTGGGAAACTAATTACTTGAAAACTCTATAAAATAAATGGTGGAGGAAGAGTATGGACACATCTATTTTGTGTAATGTTACGTTGCTGAAATTTAATCTTGACTCAACTTTCTCTTCTGGGAGTTGGGATACCCAGCTTGGGTAACGAGTGGTAGCTCGACCTTGCGAGGCACGCTGGATGCTATCTTTCTCTGGTATTGTGTGTGTGGCCCCTTTGTGGCTCGGGGGGCTCAGGGGGATGAAGAGTACCCCTAGAGTTGGCTGGGAGGTACCGGTGAAGTCACATCGGTTGGCAAGTGGGATTTGGACGGAGTGTGCACGGGATAATGACTTCAGAGATTTCTCCTTTGGCTATGATATGCATGTGTATATTTGTATTGAATGTTAGTTTAAATATTGTTCATACGCCTTCAATAATGTAGTTCTATTGTGTTAAAGTTTATGTTTTATTCAGCGTAACACTATCCAGAGATTTCTTTCTTATATTCAACAAATAGTTTTGATGAGCCTAGAGTTTTATGATCATAGAACTTAGAGTCATCCCATCCTTATGCTCATTTTGTTTTGAATTGATTTCCCATGGCAAACAAAAAATCTGAATGAAATGACTTCTTTGTGCTTTTTTTTATTGATTTAATAGGAAGAAAATTTGTGTTTTTATCTTCTCTCCCTTATCCTTTAAGTTAGTAGTGTGTGCCTGAGAAGTCAGTGAGGAGCCTAATTAACTATATTCACTCCGGTGTTTAAGACTGAGATTTAAATTCCCTTCTTTCCTATGCATGGATAATAAGTGAAGGACAAATTTTCTCCCAGCTATCAATCCCTTACTTATCTCTGCATTTTTCTCTTATGATTAATCTTTGATCTCTGTGTTTTTCTTTTATGCATAATCCATGTGTCCTTCCGAGAATTTCATTTCTGCATTTTTGAATGATACATCTCTACATTTTGATTTATAAATCCCAGCATTTTGGATGACAAATCTTTGCGTATTTGAATGATAAATATCTGCGTTTCTATTTCAATGATTGTCTCCTCGTTTTGTCTGTTGTCCTCTGCATGTTCTGTCCTAATGCCCAATTTCTTACCTTTCTCTCTGAGCGATTTTTATTATAGTGATAATTTACTACAACGATATTATTATGGCGATTGATTACAAGTGATAATTCTACTACAAATTTTATTACACTGATAATTTTATTCCAACAATTTTATTCGAGTGGTAAATTTATTCCAGCGATTCTATTCAAGTGATAATTTTATTCAAGCGATTTCATTCCAACAGTTTATTATGGAGATTTTATTTCAGTGATAAATTTATTATGGTGATTTTATTGCAAGTGATAATGTTATTCCAGTGATGTTATTATAGAGTTATCCTAGTGTTCTTTTCGCATTGTGGAGACATGATTGCTTCGAAGGATTCATTGCACGCGTTGAATGATAAGCACACACGAAACCTGGTTGTGTCATGCACTTCCCATTTAAGGTGAAGTGGTTGTTGAAATTCATGTTTGGTACCTTGTTCTATAACATTTTGTGATTGTTCTCGCTCACATTAAGGGTTCTAGTCATATGTCTCGTTGATGTTGGTTGCATGGGTTGATCTCATGTTGGCAATTAGCTTAGTCATTTTTATTTTGTCTCTAGTAAGATGGGTCATTATGTTTGTATGTTGCCTGAATTACATGTGTTGTATTCGTCATCTAGTTGCATTGATTGACTGTTGTCGATATTACTTTCCCTCTTTAAAAAAATATATAACAATAATAATACATATTTCACTAGCTATGTGTCCCATGTTGTGCTAACGACGGGGGTCGTTACAAGAATAAGTTTACTTTATTTAAATAAGACACTACAATTGGACTAAGTTTGCATATATTGTTCCCATCATTTGACAAGTTTATGAACTTCGGATTCATAATTAATTGAAACAAGATTTATGCCTTAAAATGTGGTATATATATCATTTTTTATACTTTTGTTGCTTGGGATGTGTTGAAAATAATTGGGAAATTTGTAGTATGAGTGTAGAAACATATTAGTTTAGAATAATTAATATAGGGGAATAGAGTCAACAATTTCTTAGGAGAAAGGGAATATCATTCCTAATTTTGAGAATTGTTTGCAGGTTGAAGGGTAAGTGTGATGGTGGACTCGGATAGTTGTACAAGATTTTCTTTCATGGGAGAGAATTTGTAGGTTATGGGATGAGTAAGATGACTTAGAGAGAGATATTAGGACTTTATTCTAGTGGATTCATAACTCATATTAGGGGTAATATTTCTCATAGAAAAACAAAAAATTTAAGTGTATGAGATATCCTAAGTCTAATGAAATGTCTTTAGTTTGTAGCCAATTAATTGTGGTTTGTTCAAAAAACATACAACTAGTTTTCATCCCAAATCCCTTTAGAGTTAATACATATTATCCAACTATCATTATTTTCCTTTACATTAGTCTAGCCAAAGACATCCCACCACTTACATCTACAAATAAGTTATTGAAAAGATGACAAGTCCTCTTACACGATCTCTTGTATCTTTCTAGCAAAACTGAGCTTCCCCTCTGTTAGGTTAATCATGGTGGTTTAGTCAAAGTTGTTGGCATAACTAAATTGGGGGAACTTGACCCTCACATGATATATTAATCCATTGTGCAATACCAAAAAATACCCTTCTAAGTGAAGAGATAATAGTCAAAACAGTCTTATATGGAGAGGATACATAGGCAACTAATGAGGCATGAGGAAAGGTTAAAAACCAACCATAGTTCAAGGTTAATTTAAACTATAATATCTAGGATAAGCCCAATTCTATGAATCTTGTGTTATTAAAATATCATGAAGGTCCACTTAAACAAATTGACATCCAATTTTCTATTAATTCTAAAAGAATACTTGTCCTCTTATTGAATTCATAATTTCAAAATAGTATAAATTGCTAAGTTTTTCAAAATCACTTAGACTATTATATTGTTATGTCAAATTACTCATAAGTAACAAATGAAAAATGGGTACAATAAGTTTGCATAAAGTTATATTATAGAATGATTTTAGTAACTTCATAAATTCTTTTTCAAAGTCACTCACACTATTATATTGTTATGTCAAATTACTAATATGTAACAAATAAAAAATTGGCACAATGAGATTGCATAAAGTTAGAATATACAATATTATTATATTGTTATGTCAAATTACTGATAAGAAGCAAATGAAAAATGGGCATAATCAGTTTGCATAAAGTTAGAATATACAATAACTTTAGTAACTTCATAAATTCCATTACATAATATAATTATGAGAATAGAGTAAATAGTTATCATCAATTTAAATTCATCATAATTTAATAAATTTTGATAAATGCTTAATTAAAATTTATTAAATTTAAGGTCTTGTAAAACAAAGTGCCTACAAATACTTAACAAGAAAACATGACATCAAATACTTATTAATGAAAACATAGACAATCACTCCAACAACATCCTTAAACTGCATAAGAATGACTAAAGTAATATCCAATATGAAGTGAGAGAAATGTTAATGTAATGAAAAGTTGAAACAAAGTACTTTAAGTTTTCAAGGATCTATGCAGGGCTATCTATGGACTAGATAATCATTCAATGAAATAGCATAACAATATACTAAATACTAAATGATTAAATCACAATATCATAGAAAGAAGAAAGAATTGTAATTGCACAAAAAAGGTTGTATTCATTCTGATTTACCTTGATCTTTATAACAATACATAGCCTAGTAGAACAAACAGTTAGCTGCTCCTTATTGAACATAGTTAGCTGCTCCTGATTGAACACTTACAACAATTGATTTTAGAAAACTACTCATGCATTTTGCAAGCATTATTTAGTTAGACAATCTATATCTGAATACTAACCGACATAAAAGAAAACTGTAAATAGATTGCATAAACTGTAAATAGATTGCATCATGAAGCGGCAAAAATGTGTTATGAACAACATCTTAAGAGAAACGAGAGGAGGGCCTTAACAACAAGAATTACCCTAATGAAAAGGATTAGGCTAACTCCAGAGATTTTTTTTTTTTTTTTTTGAAAAAAAGAGGTTGAATCCTGTTACATTTGGTTTTGTCCCATTTTAAACCAATCCAGATGCTCAGAAAATCAATGAGAGTTCTGGATTGATCCGAAAATCTATGTATTTCTGAGGGGTTTTGCTCCATTTTAAACCAAGCCAAATACTCAGAAAATCGATAGAGTTCTATATTGACCTAAAATTTAAAAAGAAACCACCGAAAAACCTACCAAAAAAATAACTCAAGAAAAAAAATTACTCTCAAGTTAGCCCACTCACATTAAAAATAACATTAAACACAAGTACAACCATCAAAAATAAAATGGAAATGAAATTGATATATTAAACATCCAAAACTAACTCTCAAAATTATGACGAGGATGCGCTGGAATACCAGGAGCATGAACATGATCTTCCAATAAGCGAACCCCTACTCTGTCACGGCCTCTCAGCAAGCCTGAGGTCTTCCCTAGGACTATCACGACCAGAAAACGAACGATCACGACTATAAATCTTGTGTCACCGATGTTTCTCTACTGTATCAGAAACTACAGACAGCCTGAAAAAACCCAAAACAAACCCTTCACTGCTAAAGCTCAAAGCAACTATCGACTTTTTGTTGAGCGCTTATATATTGCCGCGACTATGTATTTATTGTCGTCTTAGTTTAACTGTTCTATTGTCGGTTTCGGGCTCTTGGCACATGCCAAACATTATCGTCCATCAACGGAGCCCTCATTTCCAATTTTAAATCTCAAAATATCTTAGAGTTTGAAATTTACACATTATTAGTGAAAACACTATCCCCGTACAAAAATACATTTGGAGTGGGTTTGTTTACCGTGATGCTAAGCCCGTCAACAGTTTATTAGTGGAAAACATTTTATTTTTAGTTAAACACAGTAAGGTTTTTCAAAAGTACTTCCTTTCACAAGAGAGGAAACAAATTCC
>SNQJ01S0017361.1:191009-244023 GCA_010110895.2 Picea sitchensis | reverse complement strand
TGGGATTCTTTCTAACTCTGGTGATGACGTTAGATTTGGTGGTAACTGGTTTCAACTGGCCAGATATGGCAAGATAACTATTTAAACATGGTGGATTGGGCATTGGCATCAACCAACCCCACGTTTTTTTGAAATTTTTGGTTTTTGGACGTCATTGTGCATTTTTTCACTGCCACGTGGTGACCTTTCATTGGCCCACGTCACCACATTGCATGGTCATGCCACGTCATCCCTGTCGGATCATCTTGCCACATCACCTGTCAGGTGTATGTACGGATTTCCACGTGACTGAATATACTGCCACATGGCACTTTTCCATTGGTCCATGGATTGACCGAAAAATGCCAAAAATTAGTGACACGTGGCAACCTATGGTGCTGCCATGTCATCATAACACATGTCACCCTCTGCATGTGCCACACACCTTATATGGACATTGACATCATCCATACTAATGCCAACGTCAGCAGTACAGATGCTGACTCATCCCTGATGACTAGGCTAGGTTGACCAAAACTTTGACAACAAATATCTTTTGATATGTAACTCCATTTGACGAGTCATTTACACCATTGGAAATCTTGTGATGCACTCTTTGGGATGATGTCAATTTCAATGAGTTTTGAGGACTTTGAATTTTTTCCCTTTCTCTGTCTGTTGAGGCCATTCTGAGCTTCTTGAGGTGCTTCTGTGAATTCTATGTTATCCTTAGACTTTTTTGGATCATTTTTTGATCAATGATCGTCATCAAAGAGTTCCTTAAAAGTTGGGGACCAGAAGCTCAAAGTCTTGAAGATACAATTCAAGACCTGGAGGATGCTTTTTCTAGAGAAGGTTTTGACCTCGATCCTATTGAAGGCTTGAGAGAAACGCTTCTTCCAAAGTTCATTGAGAAAACAGTTGAAAGACAAGAAGTTGACAACAACAATGAGGAAAATTTAGAGTGTGTCAAGGGAAGGAAAGAATAAGATTACGAGTTCTATGAACAAATTAATAAAATTTGTCTTGACAAGGACTTTCTGGTTAAGTTTTCTCAACAAAGAGAAGAAGAATAGGACACCATCCTCAAATATTATAAGGAAAGGCCTACCCTAAACTCATCTTGGGAAGTGGTCATTGCATATTATGGAACAAATTCATTATACGATGATGTAACTGAGAAGTATGGGTACCAGGAAAACTTCCCAAATGACGATGAAACTCTCTCCATGTCCTATGAAGTATACAAAGTCATTAGAGATCAAGATAAAGATGGTGAATTCTCCGATCCTATTAAATATGATGAAGATTTGATTAAAGAAAAAATCCATGGAGAAAGTTTCCAAGAAGAAGAAGACCTTGATAAAGTACAATATCCAAATGAGCAAAATGAGACATTGGTATTTGTGCTCCTTCTTGAAGAAGATGATGTCCTTCTACCTTGTTTTTCTCCTACACATGAATTTGAAGAAGCAACTAGCCTCATTAATCAAGAATTTGAAGATCATGTTGAAGACAACCTCTGCTCTTCCTGCACATGAAGACAAAGAGATGGTCATTTTCAGTCATACAGATGGTCTTATGAAAGAACATTTGCATATGGTTGATGAATATATAGACACTTTTATACAGATTGGGTGATGCAGATGGGATTTGGGTCATTTCAATTTTGATGGAGACCCCATTTATGACATTGAGGGTAGCTTTCAAATTAAAGGGGGTGAGCTGTCATGTTAAAAGGAATGGTCTTCATGTGTATATGATTCGGATGTGTGGTAGTCTGATGATGACATGATTAGAAATTTATTCGAGGATGACCAGTCGCGACATTTTTAGGATGATTTTAAGTCATCCATTGGGAGTTGTGATACATATCTTTTTGGGGATGCATACTTGTTGTATGAGGACTCTCAACCACTTTCATCCTTAATTTTGGAAGAATACCAGGACGTGGCCATCTCAGAGTGTTCAGACGTCCACATTACCAAACATAAGTACTTTCATATTGAGACTTTTTGTGAGGATATTCAGATAGGGAAGAGACATTTACTAAATCCGGGGAAGTATTTGTTCTCTAGACATGAGGCTGTGCCTTACCCCATTTCCCCTTGTTTGGGAAATCAACAGGTTTTTTTGGGATCTCTTATCCTTTCTCAACCTTCAGGGAGTAGTAATTTTCTGAGTGAAGATAAATACAAGCCATCATCTACGTATGGTATCCCTCTTTAGAGATGGATTGATCAGGCCTGTGGCTACACTTTTAGGAAGGATGATCAGGCTGATGGTTTCTCTTTCCAGCAGGACTTTCTCCCTCTCACCCATCTCTCTTCATTTCATTTCAGGATTGATTATATATCTATTTATGCTCATGATCATTTCGTGTTGGACTTTTTTTTTTCTTTTCACATGATTAAGAACAGGGGGATATACTTTGATGAGATGATCAACTAGTTTCACTGGTTGTATCCCTTCACCTGACAATACCCATCGCCTGATCTTCAAGGCCCCAAGGCCCCATGTAAGTAGGTAGGTCATCTTGCTTTCCTTGCATTTGCATATTGATTCCTCATGTTATTTTACATGCATTTCATATTTCATTTTTCTCTACTTGCATATTGACTTCATGCATAGTTTATAAATTTTTGAAAAAATGCTAAAATTTTCTTTTCTAGATTAGTTTTCATTTTTAGATTTTGATGTTTATGGATGAAGGGTGATAGAACCACCCTATATTTTATGGTTTTTTGTTTCAGTGTACGCACATGTTTACTAGGAGATGTTGTGGTTCTCATGCACTCTATGACGAGCACATGTCCCCAGGTAGAATCCAGATGTTATCCCCATTTTGTGGGATGACTAAGGAGATGACGTCTCAAGGCCCTCAGGTTGCATATATGGAGTGCTGAGAGACCACATGACTAGTAGTGTCCACTTTCACATACAGAAGCCCGCTCTATCACCATATTTTGATCCATTTTTAGCGCATCCACCACACCAACCAACTTCTAGAAGGCAAATGGGTCTTGCTCCATGAGGTACAACTCAGGTATTGCGGTAAGTAATCACCCTAATATTTGAGGCATTTAAACATGTTGTAGTTAAGTTAATTTGATAATAGAACACCTGCTTAAACATTATGCTTTTGACCCTGTTTCACCTTGGTGAGTGTCATACATTTCCTAGTACGTGGCCAACCTTTGGAGAAGGTTTGTGACTGGGGGTCCCTTAAGGGGTTGTCGTACCATTCCCTACCATAGTTACCAATTTCCACTCATTACATTCCCATCATATTGCCCTATCCTAGGCCCTTTGACTTTAGTGACGCAAGAAGGGAATGTACCTCATTTCATGGGAAGAAGGGACTAAAGGCCATGAGGGATTGTTGTTGGCTAACAAGATAAAATCCTAAATATAGACCTTCCATATGCTTCGCCCAAGGATCCCTGAGAAAGAAATGAAACACTTCTCTATAAGAAATGGGGGACCTACAAAAATAAATGATAGTGAATGCTCAAGGGGTTAGTTGGAGGATGAGAGGTCTCATCACGAGCATCCCTATCATGATCATGGGTATTTTTTGGGATTCCATTACCATCATCTGGTCACCAAGCCAAGGTAGTGGTTCTCAATTACACAACTGAGAGAAAGGGTGTTTCGTCACAAACCGACCTTCTCATTTCTGCGAGGTATTTGTGAATGTCACTGTCGTTATATGGACACCAATCTGGGACAATGGCCTTCAATTTGTTCCTTAAAACATGAAAGAACTATAAAGATAAAGGAAGAGATAAGAAGAAAGAACGACAAGAACATGGGCTTGGAAAAAGTGCATCGCAAACAAAGGTGCCACACACCCTCTACAAAGGCAGCCATAAATGAGATAATATGGGCCCTTGTATGTCATGAAAATCATTGACCTATGAATTCTAAACCCCTTTCCACCTCATCATACATTACATAACCTTGAAAATCCATCCTTGGGAGCATCCCCTAATTGAGTGTTTTGGTCTACCCAATAGGAATTTTATGACACCCCTCCCATTCTTAAACTTGGTTAATTGTATAGGGTCTTTGGGCATTTGTTTAATTTGATGAGGTAGTTTTGATGCACAAGCTTAGGTGCCTTTTTTATTAGATGCGGTTTACACTTGTCGTGATATCTTTGACTTGAGATATTTGGAGGGCGTACCCTTTTGTTTTGTAGGACCTTGCTTGGTGGCCAGTTTTCCATGGGGAAAAAATTCCATAGGTTGAATGTTGTAGGCCCGCACATCGGATCATAGAGACATGCCTTTGGAGGCTTACATGGCATCATGGAGGACCTTACTTAGCCCCTATTACCCAAACGACTTACCTTAGAGAGGAAAAACATCTCTTTTTGAGGTTTGACATCATGCTTGAGGTGGTTTGGTGGTGATGGAGTTATTGCACATTGACACTTGGGATGATTTGACCGGAGGAGACATGGATTGATTCTAGAACATGAAGAGGAGGCTCAAGGAGCCCCAACGACCTCTGTATTCTTCTCCAACGACTTGGAAAAGTGTCAAAACATCCCCTAAAGGGGTGACATCAACTTACTTTTAGGGTTTCTAATGTGTTAAAGTGAAAATTAAATATTATTATTTGGTTCAAGGGGTAAGATAAGGGTTGTTGACCCCTTGTCTTATGTTTTAGGAATTTTCTATAAATAGAGATCATGTGAATCTCATTTCATAACATAACTCTCCCATTGTGAGAAGTACTTGGTTGAAATTTGCTCCCTCCTTGGGAAACCTTCTCTCTCTTGTGGTTTTATCTTGGTTTTCTTTTTGTTAATGCTGGAAGAATTAGTGTGCTAGCCTTCTTGGAGATCTTCTTTGGAACTTGAGGTGGATTTATGTTGGTAAGGAGGGGTTGATCTTTTCATTTCGTGATGCAAGGTAAATATTTATCTTGTTTATGCTTCATTTCATATTCAAAAGTTTGATTTGCTAGGTTTATTGGGGAGTATAAGGATTCACAAGCCTACCATTATCTATCATTTTGTTTAGAAGTTATTTGTTGCACAAGGTTTTACTAGGAGAAGTAAAAGGGTTTACACCCTCCTGGTATCTCCTAGCTTAACATTTGCTTTCCCTCGGGAGTAAGAGGGTTTAAAACCCCAAGGAGATAGAATTGTTTAGCTCTTTATTTACTTGACTCCATAACCCAATAGTTAAAGACACTACTATAAATTTCTTTGGAGAAATAAAATATTGCATCGATTAACGTGGAATTATATGATTTGAAGGTTGTTTAAGTTGGATTCATTTATTTGACTTATAAGCTTGATTGAACCACTAGGGTGTCATATTTATTCAAGTAATTCTTCTTGTTGTTAAAAAACTTAATCTACAGCCATTAGGGCTGCAAAAACCCTAATCAAACTTCTCTAATAACTCTTAAATCAACCACTAAAAGTTGCTTAAAGTTTGCTACATAAACTACTAGGCCTAGCACACTTTTTGGTGGACTTTGGGGAAGTTTTAGTGGCTGATATTAGTTCTGTAATAACTTGTTTGTTACAGCCATAAGGATGAAAAATATTTCTGCAATTATCTTTTGTTAGAGCCTTCTTTCAGTGCTAAAGTCTAATGCTATCTTACTTTCATTGACCTAGTTGTTTCTATTTTATCTCTTGCTCTTTTAACTGGACTTTTAGAAACTTGTTTGTAGAATTCATTATCATTTTCATTGCTGATATATACTATTACTAACTGCTGCAATTAGGTACAAAAATCTTAACTTGCTTGTCCATCATATATTTGGGCTTGTATCATTGTCTTTCTTGTGTCTCGGGCAGGTACAATCAACATTTGCAAAGTCTACTACTTCTTCGCAACTCTTGGCTACCATCAAGACCTTACTCAAGCCCTTCTCTACACATAGAAACTTGACCTATAGGGGAACTCATTCATACATCACACTTTCCATCTCATTCCTCCCTAGGGTCACCGGGATTCCCCCCTTGAGGTAACCACTTCACCTCTAAAGTGAAAGGAACACCTATCTAAGGTGAAATTGGGTAAATGCTCTCTTAGTTGTATTCATTTTGGTGATTGGGTCGGGCTTTGCCCAACCTACAACTTATGCAATAACAAGCCTTAAATAAAATATTTAAATATCTTTCTTACTTTAAATATTTCAATATAATAACTATGTAAAAAACCAACATACATACATATATATGTTTAATTGAAAGTAAAAGAATTTATTAATGGTTAAAACATTTTTTTTATTCAATATAAATAAATATTGGGAGATCAACTTTCTCTTGAAAAATTGCAGAGTTTTTTTTATTGCAAAATTTGAGAAAAAGTTTACACATTCAGGGATTTGATCCCTATGACTACATGATAGATCCTAAATTAATATGGATCCACATTGGTATATTTAAATTGTTGATTTATTCTCAATCTTTTATTTCTTAATATTAGAACTCTAAAATTAATTTTGAATTCAACTTTGGTTCCCCCCCCCCTCCTTTTCTTCCATCCTATTAATATAATAACCATCATTTTACCATCCTATTAATATAATAACCATCATTTTAATATAACAACCATTTTATTTTCTAATTTATCATTATCCTTTCATTCATAATAATTTAACCAATATCCTTATTAATATTTTTCCTAAATATCATGGTAGATCCATATTAACTCGATATATATTAAGCACTAAAGGGATCAAAAAACAATTGATATGTTCACTTGTTCATTAGTCAATGCTTAAAACATCCCAAGTTAAAGTTGATCTGCTAATATGCTTTATATATTTTAATTAATGCTTCATATTCTTCTTCAAGTAATTGATATGATTTTTTTTTATAATATTATTTTTATATAAGGGGTGGTAGGTGCAAAGAGGATCATCATTGATCTCAGAGGAAAAATAGAAACAACTCATGCTTGGGGTTTAGGGAATTCTACCAACAATCAAGTTGAGGCACATTCCCTCCTTCAAGGTATGTGCATTTCTAATGATTCTAGAATTCATTCTTTGGTTGCCATAGGAGACTCAATCACAATTGTCAATAAAATCACATCTACTCTCACTTGATCCCATAAGGAGGTGTGTAGATTTCAAAATATTTCACTCTACCAAGCATTGAGGGAGCATAACTTCCAAGAAGATTCGCTTGCTAATGAGGCCATAGAATTAAAAATGGGGGTGAAAAAAATCTATTGAAGTTTAAGTCATCAAGTCATTCCTTAACCTTACAACCATGCAATCAAGGGCATGTACCACCACATTAATTCAACATATGGCATGCCTCCTCTACCCTCAGTCACATAGTGAGGCAAGTAAATTGATGAGACCGATGCACCGCCTTCGCATGTTTGAATTCATGGATAGGAAGGCTCTTGAATCATCATTAAATTTTGCCTAGGTGGGATAATGGAGTTTCAAAATGGGGGGTTGTTACAAAAAAAAATTCCATGCCCTATGCATCATGCTTTGGTGGCCTACCCTATCCGTCTGCAAAATTAGTTTCCCCATTTTGCTCAGTCAAAAGTAAAAATTTCAAAATTTTGTACATATATGTGGGCTATAGTTGTACAACTTGCATATACGTAGGTTGGTCCATTACAACCCACGTACATCGGGTTTTGTGCTCAAAATTAAAAATATTTTGGATTTTCCCTACCAAGTCACGAGATCCATGATCCCTGGCCTTTAATAGCTGGAAACGCTCTAATTAGACCTTTCAGTTCCCTTTGAAGGCTATAAATTGAGCCATATACAAGCCTTGAAAAGGAGAAAAAAAGTTGAGAGCAAGTACACTGTGGAGAAATTTTTCCTCATATCACTTCCTTGAGTCTGCAGCCATTAGTCCTTTAAGTCTAAACTCTCCTTATGTTCATCCCCCAAAGCTCTCCCTATCCTATGAAGGAGGAACCCAATTACTCCTAGAACTTGTGAGCTTTCCTTGTAGAGGATTGAAGTGGTGAAGGCCTAAGTGGAGGGACTTAGTTTCTCGATTTCGACGAGTTTATGATACAAGAGGTTGTCACCTATGTACTCTTGTTGATTATATTAATAGAAATACTCTTTTCTCATCCAATTATATGTTGAAAATGTTTACATTATTTTCCATGGGTAAATTTTCTATACATGTTAATGGATTATGCTAGTTTATATGATAACATTTCATACATTTTCCATATGCTTATGGATCTTGGATGTTGAGGACAAATTGTAGGTATCAAGCATTGGATTGTGAGCTCAACGATAGTCTCCTATGAATGCCCAGAAGTAGTAGGCTTCTAGCCTTTATTTTATGACATTTCCATTGATCTAGCATACTTGATATTTGAGTTGATTTCTTGGTGTCATTCTGTCTATTGTGGTCCTACCCCAAACCATAGAGATTTGTTCCTCATAATAGAATTGGTGACTCCACTGGGGAATCTCCTTTTTGGGGTCAGTTGGTGATTTTTGTCTTTGATTTCTCTCTATTTTCCTGAGTTTCTGTGTCGCCTGTATCTTAACAACTTGTAAATTGCTCTATATCCGAGTTGTTAGGATTAATTCTTACCCATTTAGTTTTTTTCTTGGAATACGTGGGTTTTCCTTGAACAGTCACATACATACACAGGTTGTTTGTGTTTAGGGCATGTCCATATGCTTATGTTCCCACAATAGTCACATACATCTTTTTATAAGCCTTTTAGGTTTCGTTTGGTGTTTGTTGGGTGGGTTCTAAGTGTTGTTGAGTCTTAGATCTTTGTTCTGTTGGTTGAGTGCTTGCAGAGTGATAGGAAGCTGTGTTATTTTTTAGTCCTTGAATTTAGGTCTAAGTAGTAGCTTCTTGGTGTCATGCTTGGATTGTCTTCCTGTTCTTGTAGTAGGGTCTAGGGTCTATCTGAGAGGTTATTAGTTAATTTTTTCATTTTCATTCCTTTATATTGAAAATACAAAAAAAAAAAAAAGGTTTTTGCATTTTCATTTTCGTAAATTGAAAATACAAAAAAATTGCACTTCATTTGAAGCATTTGCACTTTTGTCTAGATTGCATTAATCTTGGAATTTTAGGAAAGATTGCATTGTTATTGAAATTGAAAGAGACTGCATCTTTTGCACAACATTTAGAAGCATACCATTTCTTTTGAAAAACAAGACTAATACTTAGTAGTGTTTTTACATGCATTTCTTTCATATGTTGAATCATAACACCATTAGTTTCACGAACATACCTCTTGAGTAAACAAAAACCACTAAAATTAATGCTCAGTAATTAAAATTGATTAGAAATATTTTGTCTTTGAGGGTACAAAAACAAGTTTAAGATTTAGGGCCTTGGAATAGGATTTTGTGAGTAAAATTCTCCAAGGCTACAAAACTCAACATAGGTTTTTGTCCAGGGAGTGGAGAAATAAATTGTATAGTTGGTTTTCTTGAGAGACTCCACTAAAAATGGAGTTAAGCATGAGGTTGTGCGAATTTGGTTGCATAGTTATCCCTCTAACACTTTCCTAGCGTCAGAGATATTTCTAGGGTTCTATTCATATCTGGGGGTTCTTGGGGTACCTTGGTGCTTCTTAAGATTCAGGATTAGCTACCCTACCCATACAGTGGACTTGAACTGCAATTTCTCACTTGAGTATTGGTTATACCGTGGTTACCTTAGTTTCTGATTCTAGGTATCCACGTAGGTTACTTGCAGGGGATATTCTGAAATTACCCTGAGTCAAATAGGGATCAGACAACACACAGACTTTATGGAGGACATTCTACTTGGAGGGGTCTGACCGATTGCATTATGAATCCCATGAGGGTCATTATAACTCATTATGTTACATTTTCTCTATCGTTTGGGAGTCTCAATCCCCTATTGGGAGAGGCATACCTTCTTTAGTTTGGGAGGCCCCTTTTCAACCACCCTCTCTTGTTTGTGTGCATGGGCCTCTAGTTTTATTTAGGAGTGTGCTCTTTGTATATTAGTTGGCCTTAGTATTTTTCTTTGCATCACAAGTTTTGAGTCATCATGGAGTGAGACCAATCTCCCCACCGATCTCGTCGACTCTTGAAACAATTACCACAATTTGGTCTGATACCGAAACCACCTCCTAAAAGGCATAGAATCAATAAACATGGTATGTACATCTTCATCGCTTAGTCTCATGACCATCCCATCATGAGTAATGATTCAAGTATGAGTGAGTCAGGAAGCCATTTGACTCCAAACTCTGATATGGTTAATGGAGTCCCCGTGACTCCCTGATCATCGGTTACTTGGATTTCAGGGACTCCCTTAGTTAGCGTTACCCAGTCCATGAGCTCAGCGCAGTCCATGGGGACAAATCCTTTTATATTTTTGAGTGTTATGAATTCATTGTCATCAATATCCATTCCCCTTGACTCATTTTCGACGGGGATACCTAGTTATAGTGCTTAGTCGATGCCTCTGGCCTCTAATCCTTTTTCTTTTGGTATATCGAATATGACTCTATACATGTCATCTTACATTTCGACATCTAACGACAATACTAGTTTTGGGCCAGGGGGCACATTGCCTCCTTATATTCCTTTCCCATTTGGTGGGGGTGATATCCCTCAGTCATTTCCTATGATAAGGGGTTGGAATCCTCCTTCCTCCAGACCCAATCCTAGTTATAAATTTCAAGGATGGAGTGGACAAATGGGCAGTGTTTCTACTTTATATATCACATCCATCTATCCTTTGTCACTAATGCATGTTCCCAAAAAATATTTTCTTATGGAAAATCCTCCTCTAACCTTTGGTATTACATTAGGGGGGAATCAATTTTCTAACATGGGAAACCCCTGTATAGAGTTCCTTCATTAGGGGCATATCCTAACATGGGTAATCCGTATCATATCGCATTTTCCTCGTACGCAGTCTCATCATTGATGATGCATTTACAACCTTTCATGAATCAGATAGGAGGGGTACATTATCCTACCAGAAAGGGCCATGGTGTTTACCATAACCCTCCTTGGTCTGCAGTCTCTCAAAGTCAGTATTTCTTGGGAGCATGGTCTCATACGCTACAATCAAGGCTCCCTTTTATGGCCACGCTGAATTTTGTAGATTTGTCAAGATTACTGAATGACCCTGTTTGTCATGATCCAGCATGGCCCCCAGTTCCCACCAAGCTTCCCTCAAAAAATCCAAAATTTGAGGGTAAGAGTGGCAAGGATCCAGGCGATCATGTTACTACTTTTCACTTATGGTTCTCTTCGAACTCTCTACTTAGTTCATTTGAGACTATTTCAATGCACCCTCACGGGGGTTGCTAGAAAATGGTACATCGAGTTACCAGGGGGCACATACCAAAATTTCCATGATTTGGCCTTAGTTTTTCTCAACCACTTTCAACTACTATTTCATTATGATGCCGGTACTGAGCTTTTATCGACTTTCCATTAGGACAAAACCACCCACTTCTCGGATCACATTCAAGAGTGGTGTAAAAGAAAGCAGTTGATTAAAGCTAGCATTCCTCCAGAGTTTTTATTGGAGTGGTTCCTTAAGTCCCTATTTCCATATATTTCAAAGGATGTTTCTACATCTGGGGTAACGACTGAGAAAGAATCCATATTTAAAGCCCAACAATTAGATCTTATATACGCTCAATCTTGGATACTCTATGAAATTATTCCTAATGGACCATGGTCTAGTAATGATCCAAGACAAAATATTGGGCCCCATGCCAATGACATTATAGGCTCAACAAATGCCAGGTCTGTAGACCAAGTAACAAATCAGATGAAAATTTTGTCTCTCAACCAGTTTGTAGTGGGACAAGTTACGACTTTGCCTCCTCCCACCCAATCATCAGAAGTACACTCCTTGCAGTTGACGAATATGAAGGGTAACCATCAGCCCGGAGGGAATAAGAGGAAAGGTAGAAATAATAATCGCAAGGGTGGGAATAATAATGAAAAGTCTGGTAACAATGTTGGCGAGGGAAAGAAGGAAAAGATGAAGGTGAAGTTTCCATGTATGTTGTGTAAATAGGATCACCTTACCCATTTATGCCCTAATATAGAGAAAGCCTCGAGGATTATAGCGTAGGAGCCTACTATGTTAACTAATCTATTTTCGCATAATAAAAATATGGCCTTAGGAACCTCGAACACTGGAAATGCATTGGGTGGAGGTCAAAATCCTCCGGCACATGATGGTGGCCATCATGCGTGAATATGGTTCGATTTGAGATTAGCATAGCCACTATGGCTCATTATTATGGTCCTCTACAACCTACTTTGGGTACAAAGCATCCCCCTCCGGAAACACCTTTTCAGATAGATAAGCTCAATCCTATGCCTCACATTCTAAAAGGAGTTCTTGAGTGCTATTCTCATAATACCAATGCCATAGCCGCCAAAAATTATTTGATTGTCAAATATTTGGGCCAAACGTCATGTGTGATGTCATCTTTAGAGGTACTCTAGATGTGCCCAACATAGAGGAATGCCTTGTTATTTGCGTTGGGGGCTCTTGACTCAAGTGGCTCGAAAGTTATCAAGTTCAATGTCATAAATGTCCAACCTCACGTACCTTACCATGTGGATTTTCAAATCCAGGTGGAATGTATGAATACAACTATTAAGCGTATTGTGATCAATGAAGGTGGTTCGATGTCTGTGATTTATCTATCTTGTTGGAAAGCCATTGGCTCTCCTCAACTTTCTCAGTCTATGACTATGTTAACTATGTTTAATGGGCGTTCGTTCATACCCCATGGTATCCTCTCTTCTTTTTAGGTCCAGTTAAGAGGTAAAACTGTGGTGGTTGAGGTCAAGGTGGTTGATGCACCCCTTGACTACAATATTTTATTGGGCATAACTGGATTTATGCTATGAAAATTGCCATGTCATCGGTGTTTCATGTTTTATTCTTTCCTCATGAAGGGAAGGTTGTGACGATCGACCAATTATATTTCTTGCGCTCCAGATCCTCTACATCGGTGGGACCCTCGATCCCTATTGTCTAGAATTCTTTGAAGGAAAATGAGAACATTGGTGTCAGAATGTATCCTTCCTTGATGGGAACCTTTAATTTCTCGATGCCAATCTCCCATATTAATGTCATTTTCGATTAATCCTCATCATCATTGAGGCCTATCTCCTTCTGTACTTCACATTCCTATGACCCATGGTCTCTACCTTCTTCGATTGCATAGTATGAAGGTCACTCACACATCAGAATGGAAATATCATTGTCCGCAGTCGAGATCACATATCTGGATATCCTAGAAGCCACTGTAGACCCAGGTGCCAACCTCTGTTAATCATGTTGGAGACATGTCACCAGCCTCTGCTAGTCATGTTAGGGTAAGAAACCAGCCTCTACAAGTCATGTTGGGAGCCAAAAGTCTAATCATTGTGTGTCATACTAGAACTAACTCGCCAACCTTTGCTAGTCATGTTAGGGGAAAGCAACCAGCCTCTTCAAGTCATGTTGGGAGCCAAAAGTCTAATAATTTTCTATCATACTAGAACTAACTTGCCAACCTCTAATAGTCACATTAGAGACGTGTCACCATCCTCTACTATTCATGTTGAGGGAAATAAATCGGCCTTTGCGAGTCATGCTGAGATAAAAAATCGAGTCACTGCTAGTCATATTGGCATCAAGTCACCAACCTCTATGAGTCATGTCGAAGAACTATCACCAACCTCTATGAGTCATGTTGGAGTCTAGTCACCAACCTCTACGAGTCATGTTGGAGAATTGTCGAAAACATCTCTAAGTCATGTTGAATACAACCCACCAACTACTGTAAGTCATGTTGGGGGCATTGATACTTTTTCTTCCATGTCGATCCATTCTGACAGGTAATGATCTTGAAACTGGAATATAGGTTAGATTTTCCCCTTCATACATTTTTACATTATCCATTTCTTGATTCTTTCGACCTTAGGGTCAACCCCACTGAATTGCAACACATAACCTCCTTTGATGTTTATAAGTGTTGTAATTCACGTGGTAGAGCCTATTGTTCATGGGTTCCCTAGTTAGAACCTTGTTCGCAATTCAGAGCCCATGCTGAATTACTTTCATAGGCTTGGGAGTATTGTTTAGTCCCTCCATGACATTTTGTTTAAGCCTCATATCTTCTAGTTAGTATTTTTCTGACTACTACCTACGTGACTCCCTCCATTACATCCTAGAGTCTTAGTTAAGCTCTTTTTAGACTCCTTAAAAATGAAAATATTGTCGAGTGAGCTTGTTTTCTTTCACACTTGTTAATCATATTTTAAAGGACGTCTATTTGGTACAAGTTTACCCCTTCTTCGAACTGAATGGACTAATTAATACTCTAGTCCACATTGACTAGAAGAGTTCTCCTTGGTATTGTTTTACACTTTTTTGGGCTCGAGAGACTAAATTTATGAAAAATAAAACTATTGGAAACCTACTTCCTAATGCCAAGTTGTAATTGCATTTAATTATGCTATTTGCATTGTTGAGACTAATGCCGACTCTCACTTTCTCGTTGTAATCCCATTTCCCCAACATTTCTCAACATTCACCAAGTAGTGCCTTTCATATATCCTTTGCAACTTGACACCCCTTACCCCTAGAGGAAACACCCCCCCAAGTGTCCATATCCTGCACATGTTTTTGTACATTGAGCATAGGTATGTTCCACTACATGGAACCAGTTTGCTTGTTCATGACACTTGTTTCCTCCCATGTATCATAGCGTTATTTTACCTCTTTTTCAGGCTTTAATAATATGAAAAATAAAAATAAAATAAAAAAAAGGATGGGAAAAGAGTATTATCTTCTATTAGCAGCAATCATATTGCCTTTGAATAGAGTACACTTTTTTGAGTCCATTCATCAAAATTTTGGGTTTAGTATGGTCTTAGGAAGATGAACTCGTTAATGAGAGATTAATCCTCTGATTGGTTGTTCCTCCAGTCCCTATGGAGAGTTTTTTGATGCCTCATGCGTCACAAACATTTTTCAATGTTTAGTCTTGAGTCTATGCTTCCTGAGTTATCCTTATGTCTCATGCTCTTATTCAAAAGAAGTCTAAACCTGTGCTGGCCTTTCCTCAAAATTATTAACTATGCATGTCGATCATCCCTTTACAAGTGAATCTCAGAATCACATGAATTTGTTTTCCTACCTTGCACCATGGGCGTACTTTCATCATTGGTAGGTGACCTTGAACCCAACATATGACATCTCTTCATTGTTCATTGACTGGGTGGTTTCCCTTGTGTTCGACGACAAGAAATATATTCAAACATTAGGGTTCATGTAGTGTATTGGATTCCATTAGACCCTATTGGTGTTTTCCTCTCCTCTTTCGGCAGTTCTCATTATTGGCTGCTATACAAAGGGTCTCTTTAGTGTACTACTTTCATCTGGTGCACGTGAGAGATGCACATGGTCATTGGTTCGTGCATATCTTGTTCATCCAAGTTCTTCCTAATCATCAAGTGTTTCCTTGTATCTCATGTTGGATGATGGGGGATACCTTAATGACCTCCTTATAGAAGATCTCATTCCATCGACTTCAGCTCATCTATTATGGAATTGAGATCTAGAGTAATAAGAGTACCTAGAGGCTTGCAATCATCAACAACATGTTCTCTCGTCATCGACTGTTGGGAATACATTAATGTCTTCTGCTCGAAGGATTATTCAAGTGTTTGACCTCAACACCCTTTATTCACACTTGTTGAATATACTTGGTGCCTTGACACCTACTTTCATCATGGGTGGATTGTATCATATTTGTTAATAGTACACCTCAATGACCGGTAATCAAACGAAGTCTCATTGTGTTCGAGTTCAACTACTTTATTCACATGATGCAGACTTGCACCATCGACGTTTACTATAGAAAACCTCATACTCATAGTAGAAACACCTCATACCTGTTGATGTCTTTCATCACACCAGTCTTATATGACTTCAGTTATCATGGAAGATCATATTGTACTTCATTATATCTAGATATCATCAATTGATTTTGAGACTGGACTCGCTTGTGTTTTGTTTGTGGCTCTAACCACCTATGGAAAATGTCTACTTTGTATTGCCTATTCATGGCCATGAAAATTTTTCTTCTATATACGTACATGGATCTGCAGTGTACTTCAGATTGACAACCACGTGTACAAAGTCAATATGTATAGTAGTATTATGACAGGTGACTAGTTCCTCTAGCTGGGTCCTCACTACTCCACTTCTGGGAATTGTAATGTATTTCGGCCATTGTGATTGATCCTATGACCTCACACATTAGGGGGCATCTATTATAGCAATTTTTTCCACACCCTATGCATCATGCTTTGGTGGCCTACCCTTTCCCTCTGCAAACTCAATTTCCCCTTTTTTCTCAGTCAAAAGTCAAAAATTCAAAATTTTGTACATATATGCGGGCTATAGTTATACAACTTGCGTATATGCAGGTTGCTCCATTACATCCCACGTACATAAGCCTTTGTTCTGAAAATTAAAAATATTTTGGATTTTCCATGCCAAGTCACGGGATCCATGATCCTTGGCCTTTCATATGCTGGAAATGATTTGATTTGACCCTTCAGTTCCCTTTGAAGGCTATAAATTGAGCCATATACAAGCCTTGAAAAGGAGAAAAAAGGTTGAGAGCAAGTACACTATGGAGAAATTTTACCTCCTATTACATCCTTGAGTCAGCATCCCTTAGTCATTTAAGTATGAACTTTCCTTATGTTAATCCCCCCAAGCTCTCCCTACCCTGTGAAGGAGGAACCCAATTACTCCTAGAACTTGTGAGCTTGCCTTGTAGAGGATTGAAGTGGTGAAGGCCCAGGTGAAGGGACTTAGTTTCTCGGTTTCAACGAGTTGTTGATACATGAGGTTGTCACCTATCTACTCCTACTCATTATATTAATATAAATACTATTTTCTCGTCCAATTATATGTTGCAAATGGTTATATTATTTTCCATGGGTAAATTTGTTGTACATGTTAATGGATTATGCTAGTTTATTTGCTAACATTTCATACATTTTCCAAATGCTTGTGGATCTTTGATGTTGAGGACAGGTTGTAGGTATCAAGAATTGGAGTGTGAGCTCAACTACTGTCGCCTACGAACGTCTGAAAGAGGTAGGCTTCTAGCCTTTCTTTTGTTGGCATTTCCATTTATCTAGCATACTTGAGATCTGAGTTGATTTCTTGGCGTCATTCCGTCTATTGTGGTCCTACCCCAAACCATAGAGATTTATTCCTTGTAATAGGGGTGAAACATGGAAGTGAGAAAACTGGATCAACAACTAGACCAACATCTAGTAAGAGAAATTGTTATTGTTTGCACAATTATTTGCAATTTTGGTTTGATGATTTATGTTTTTGGAGGAACCCTATGTGTGTTACCACTGTGTTTTACAGACTCCCTTTGTGTATTGGGTTTTTTTAAATTCATACTCTTACATGCATATTCAGGTTTTAGTTACCTTAATATTTTGGGTTATAGTTCCAATAAGCATTTTTTTGTTGGGGTGGAATTTTCCTCTCATTGGTTTGGTTCTCTGTTGTGTTCAGGTTTATCTAGTTTTTTTATTTCATAGGAAGAGTGAATTTGGTGGTGTTTTTTGGGTATGTAGGTTTGCTTATTTGTTATATCTAGTTTAAATTTGGTTTTGGATTGGCATCTTGGCTCGTGTGTTTCCTTTAGGGATTACAACGAGCTACAAGAAATCCATAGAGTTCTTTGAAACCACAAAGAATCAATCCGGTGCAACAAAACTTCTATCTTTTTAGTAACCATAAAGGTTAAAAAAAATTAGCATTATTCCATCTCCTGATTTGCATCAATCATGAGTATTCTTATGCAACAAAAACAAAAAATTGCCACCATTGAAGATGAATGCAGTTTGTTAAGAAATATGGTTGTCAACATGAGTAAAAAAGCTCATTTATGGGCCTCCAATTAAAGAATCTCAATAAAATCAGCACAAGGATATTTCAAGGATGAAGACATTGTGCATCAATTGGTAGTTGATATGATCAGGAATAAGGAATCTATTCCCTCTAATGACAATATGGAAAAGGTTACGAATAGCCATGTTTTCCACTAAGTTTAATGTTTTGTAAAGTTATTAGAATATTAGGTGTTTACTTGAGAATATATAGTTGTAAGAAATACTGGGGCATGTTTTCTGACAGGGACTTCAAAGGGTAAAGTGGTTGATGTTTCTCATCAACCCATGCTCTCCAAAGTTCTTTGGGTCATTGAATCTTGAGGGAAATATTTGTTGGATATGTGTTGTATCCTTTTCAAGTAGACATAATCACATCTTGGAGGGGATTCATGCGCTAGCCCTTGAATGAAGGGGGTATGGGGATGACCCATCACCCTAGATGGGTGGGGCATGAGAGGCCATCAGGTCCCCCATATGAGGGTTTGGGGGCTCAACCCCAAGTTTTTTTTTTTTTTTTTGTTATGTATTATTTCAACCAATGTTTTTGGTTGATTGTGATATAATCCTAGTTAAGGGATTATTGTTATAACCCAATCCAGGTTATAACTCTCAGTTAGGTCAGTTTTCCTAGTTAAGTGTTTCCATGGTAAATCTTGTTTATACTATGTGAATGTGCCATTGTTATTCTTATGTTTTAGATTATGTTAGTATTTAATTTATTGCATAGGTATATCAAACTTTTCATTTGGTATCAAAGCGAGGTTATTGGATTTAAGAGATGCATTTTTTGCTAAGGTTTATCTCATTCTATACAGAGAAAAGGTATCTTGGGTCTACGATAAAGTGGGTGTGTTTCACATTGAGTCTTCTATAAAGAAAAATCACGAGCAATTCAAGAATAGAAATAGAGAAGATTAACAACCAAAGATTTGAGTTATGGAAGCTCAATATGGAATATATTCATTTGTACAAAGAATAGTGAGTTGATGTGGATCCAGGTACAAAACCTATTGTTATGTCGAAAGAAGATCGGGAAAAGATGGAAAGAAAGGAAAGAAGTATGAATTGACTCTGCCTCTTAGATTTGGTGTTGTTGAATATCTTTGGAGAAGACAAAACAAATAAGCTATGGGATAATATAGGAAATGTTTATTAGTCAAATTCCCTAGAAAATAAGTTGTTTCTTTGAAAGAAGTATAAACTGAGGATGGATGATGGTGATTTTCCAATAGAGCATCTAAATTCCTTTAATAATCTGGTAAGTCAACTTGTCTATGTTGATATTAAGATGGAGAAAGAAGATAAACATATTACCTTTTTATGTTCTTTTCTATACTCCTAGGATAATTTGGTTGTATCAACTGGTACTACTACTCAATCTGCACTGAAATTTGATGATGTACTCGCATCCTTGTTATAAGAGGAAATGAGGAGAAAATCAATGGAGGGTGTGGCTAAGTATGTTTTATCTATAATAGGTTGTCCCCAAGAGAGGAAAAAAAATTATTTGAGAGTATATATAATTATAGAGGTAGATACAAATCTACAAGACAATCTATAAGGAAATGCTAGAAGTGTGGTAAAACTAGGCAATATAAGACAAATTACATATTTAAGAATGTTGATAAAAGTAAGGGACCTGTTGATGCTCTTGCCATAGAAACATAAGCCTCCATGAAAGAAGGAGGTAATGTTTAGGTGGAATATACAATCACACACTTAGATCATGATGTATGGTTGGTTGACTTGGATGTTTCATTTCATATGACTCCTCACAATGGAGGTGATATTTTCCTAGGAGATGAATCGACAACCAAAATCATAGGATGTGGAAGGTTCATGTTGTTCCTCAAACAAGGAAGGATTAGAACTCTCCCTGGGTTATTTCACATTTTATATCTAGCTAGGAACTTGATATCTATAAGTAAGATTAGTGATGCCGGAATGCATACCATATTGAAAAGGAAACCGATAAGATGGTTCAAGGAGGAATGGTGTAGATGAGGGGATTTTGAATTGGAACTTTGTACAAGTTGTTGGAAAGAACAATTAATGATGGGCACAACAATTCTATTGGTCCTTTGAGCATTAAATGGTAAAGGTGTAATGTACCAAATACCCTTTTTTCACTTTGATTATATTGGGGTACTTCTTTTATCCAATCAAATTCAAGTCAATTCACTATGGAACCAAACTCAATTGTTTTGTTATTAACTATTTACTATCAACATGTATGACACTTTAGATTTATACAACCTAAATGTGGTCTCCATTATTCATGAAACCATAAATCATAAATGCGAGCTAACATAGGTAGTTAGAAGAACAAAATGGACATCAATTCAACCATGACATAAGCATGACAATTCAATATAAATTCATCATAATTCACAGATACAATCAAGAACACTTATCTGTTTGGAATTTTCCACTAGATAGCTGCAAAAGAGGGGCATTCCACCCAACTATAGAATAATTACTACACCAATTCTCTCTGCAATAGAGGCCATGCTTGAGTTGAGACTATGAATCCACAAGGGGCACACTCTTAGTATGGATAGCTCTAATTTCTCTTCTCACAACCCAATTCCCAGGTTCATAGTTACTTGCAACAATTCCTAATCCATAGACCTCTTCCCCGTCATCCTAAAGAAACTAAGGAATGGGATCCCCTTCTCTACTGAGCAGACTCTCCTCATATCCCACTTCCCTCCAGGGATCCAATACATCCTAGCCAAGAAATATCACTAGTGGTATTCCAGGGAATTATCAGCTATAGAAAAATTTCCTCAATTACAACCAATATAATTATGTACTACCACAATTCTCAATTAATTCAAGGTTATAGATTTCATAGTTTGAATCCAATATACACACAATAGTTCAACAATTCCCTCTAGGAAAATTTCCCCAATTTCCTAGAAGAAGGATAGTTCACGAAGTGAATTCCCAATTTTCTATTAAGTTTAGCTTTTTGGTAATTGAATGATAGTTTTCTTTGAAATCCCCTCTTTAACCTTCAAATTAGAAAGACCATAATCACAATCATTTTCTTGCATGGGAAAGGTATAGCTTTTAATTTCATGTTATGAACAAGCCACATATCCCTTCATGCAATAATCCCCCCAAGGCTTAATTAAACCATAATTATCTAATAATAAATGTAATAATTGAGTTATACAAGAATTTGGGTTAGCTCCCTTACTAAGGTCCCTTTCTTAGCCTACTAAGTCGCCTTGTCTTTCCCCTCTTGTGGACTCATAGCCCCCCTTATTTTGTCCTTCTCTTATGCAACCGATGATGTACTTTTCTTAATCATTCAATGTTTGGTTACAAATTAAATCAATTGAATTATAGCCATTCATAATGTATATATAAAAATATGAATCAGGGATCAAAACTGGGGTATTACATTCCCCTCCCCCTATATTTTACACTATCCTCAGTGCACATCACTGCTATATACAATTATAAAAAAAATGTAAAACAAAATTTTCAAAATAAATGCATATGTGCCTCTTGAATTGCATATTCCAACTCCCTCATTGCTTCTTCAAGGCTATAGTGGGTCCATTAGACCTTTTCCTTCCCTATGAATATGTTATTGAGTAAAATGACCTTCCTCCACAATATGAACACTAGTTGTACCTGGAAGTCCCCTTCCAGTTCCATCTAAATAAAATTCCAATCAAAGACACGGTTAGGTTCATGCATATAACTTTTAAATAATATACATGAAACACATTTAAATCAACTTTTATGGCAGTAGGCAATACGATAATGCATGCACTAGGCCTTATCCTATCCAAAATCTTGAAAGGAACACACTATTTGGCTTCCAATTTAGTGCAACTCCCCAACTTGATTGAACTTATTTTTGGTTTCACTTTCAGTAATACATGCTCCCCAACTTCAATGAAATTAGTTTTGGCTTCAATTTCAGAAATACATGCTCCCCAACTTTAAACCATCTTGGTGTTTTTCCTTTATTCGCATAATTGTTTTTCATTTCTCGTGTTTCCTCTAAATTCTTCTTCATCTTGACCATTTTCTCTTCCATTTCTCTGAGCAATTTTGGTCCAAGTCTTTTTTTGTTGGATTATCCCAACTAACTGAAGTATTACACTTTCTAGCATACAATGCCTCAAATGGGCTCATCTCTGAGTGAAGCTTGATATCCATTATTATAGGTAACTTCTCATACATTCTCAACATGTCTTCAATCACTTGATTGACTCTATGGATGATTTTAGGGGCTAAATTTCACTCATGGGCTAATTTTCCATGGTTTTTCCAAAAACGAGATTCGCTATTTTAAAAATGATTCACCCAAATTCTATAGGATAACATTATTTTACCTTAAAAATCACCAAAATTTTATAAAAATTATATAAAATCCTTAGAAATTTGAATATTTTTTCAAAAATATCGCTAAACATTTATAGTTGGCATATGAAGGATTAGTAAGATTCACCAAGGTTTCTACATTTTAAAATAAATTTCCATCCTTAAAATCATCCTTGATTGACTCTCTCAATTTACTCATCTATTTGTGGATGATAGGACATACTGAAGTTCAAATTTGTACCAAAAACCTTGAATAACCCTTTCCAAAAGTTTGAGGTAAACTTTGGATCTCTATTTGAAATAATTGTCTTAGGTATTTTGTGCAACCTCACAATCTCCTTCAAGGAAATATTTGCTATATTAGTTGCCTTATGAGCCAACTTAGCTAGAATAAAGTGAGCATCTTTGGTTAATTTGTTCACCACTACCATTATTGAATCATGTTGCTTTGCTTTCTTTGGCAACTTGGTGATAAAATCAATAGTGACCACTTCCCATTTCCAGTCTAGAATTGGTAGTGGTTGTAGCAAAATTGTTAGATGTCTATGCTCAACATTTGCTCTTCAACATTCCATGCACTTGGATATATAATTGACTACATCTTTATTCATTAATCCTATCCAAAAATATTGACTTCTTACTATTGCAATTGTCTTCTTATAACTAGGATGTCCAACATATGGAACATTATGCATTTTTTTTACTACAAGCTTTCTTAATTTATAAGAATTGGGAACATAGACATTTTTTTTATGCATAAGAATGCCATTATCTTCCAACTTATAACCCTCATACTTTGTTTTGAATTCTCTTGTTGTAAGCCCTATTTGATTTAAAGATAATGCTCATCTAAGGTAACAACCTCAAGATTTTTGTTCCTGTAATTAAGTTTGCACATACTAATGGTTGTAGCATGCATTGCATGTACTCTTTTGTTGAGTGCATCAATGAAATTGTTCTCCTTCTCTCTAATATGTTTCATATCAAAGTAATATTCACTAAAACATTCTAGCCATCTTGTTTTCTTGACATTTAAAGTCTTTTATCAAATAAATATTTCAGACCACTGTGGTCTATTCTTAGGTTGAACTTTCTCCCCATCAAGTAACGTCTCCATATATTTAGCGCATGAATTATTGTAGCAAGTTCTAAGTCATGTGTGAAATAGTTATCTTGATGCTCTTGAATATTCCTGGATTCATAACAGATCACATTCCCATTTTGATTAATAAATCCACCAAGTCCTTTCTTTCAAGCATCTGTACATACCAAAAAATCTTCATTTGGGTCATCTATTTTAAGAATGGGTGGACTGGTATTCATTTCTTTTAATAGTTGGAAGATTTCTTCGCACTTTGGTATCCATTCAATTTTAATTCCCTTCTTTTGTAAAGATGTAATGGGATGCGAAATCTTGGAAAATCCTTCTATGAATCTTATGTAGTGTCTAGAAATCCCCATGATTGATCTTACCTCAACTACATTCTTAGGTGTAGGCCATTGCTAGCGGGAAAAAACTCCCTATGACTACACCAGGGTTCAAAATGTAGGCAGATCAATTAACCATCTAAAAGTCAACTACTTCTGTAAACTACCCCAAACATACCAAAAATCATACAAGAAAAGCAAAGATGGGGGGGATCGGGTAATTATACCTATACTCTGTGTCTGGTGATGATCCCCTCACACTTGAAAGCTTTGCTAACTGCACACCTCCTCCCAAGACCGACCTGCATTGAAATATTGACAAACATAAAGCTACAAGCATGCTATTTCATATACAAATTAGGGTTAGATGTTAGAATGTCAAAATATAAACCAATAAAAGTATTCAATACACCATGATCTGGGACAGGAAAAATAATTATTTTATTAATCACTCAATGATTATACCTTTACAACCAAATCCAACTACTGCTCCATGAACCTGGTCCGGGATCCTCTTCACCAAGATCCAAGTGCACCTTTGTATGACTTCTCCTCTCAACCTTCTGATCTCTTCTTGGGAAGTGAATGGTTTCTGATGGAGGAAGAAGGGCTAATTGGGGAATGTTGAGGCAATTCTCACAAAACGGTGCAATAACTTGGGTAAGGAGGGGATGTGAAATGGGCAGAGTTTCACTGTTATTATGTCTAGATGTGGAATGAGACCCCAAAACCTCCTTTTATATGACAAAAGGATGGTTATTTGGTTGGGTGACGGGCTATAGGCGGTGGATTAGTTGGGAAAATACCCAATAGCCCGTAATGTCAATGGATTCCTTGTAACTTTTTATTTTTTTCAACTTTTGCAAGTATATGCGGGTTGTAATGGTTCAACATGCGTATGTACGCGAGTTGTAGTGGTGCAACAAGCGTATGTACGTGGGTAGTATTGGTGCAGGGCACACACATCTTAAAAAAATTAGTTTTTTAGAAGAGAAACTCAGTAGTGCTTTGGCAAAAAATGCAAGTAAGAGGGCCAAAGGCCATGTATGCATGTGTAGAGCAATTTAGGGTTATAACAGATGCCCCCTAATGTGCAAGGTTAGAAGAGCATCTGATGGCTGAAATACATTACAAAATCTTCACCAATGTACAAAACGAGTGAGCCTGGGACTAGAGTTCGGGAGGAGCCATCTGTAAAAATAACAATTGTATCTCCAAGGCGAGCATACCCATGCTCGGGATGAAATACATCATGGCTTCCAATCAAATACACTGCAGATCCATGTCATATAACTATATAAAGTATAGCTGCGAACAATACACAACGGATCTACATCTAAAAATCAAAGATATACAAGTATAGTATCCATCTTCAAGAATCCAATGCCACCCGATGGCTGGAGATGAGGTCTTCATAGCTTGAGAAACAACTTCAAGATATTCAAAACTCGGGTATAGGAGTACAATGTGAGTGCATGAATTCACTACCCAGAGGTCTTCAACGACTCATCGGGAAAAGACAAGAGGATCTCGATGATCGGGAAGAGAACCTCGTTGATTTTGAATCAGGACTTGATTGGACTTTCAGGATGGTTGGGTCATGTGGTCAAGAGACAAACTGCAGAAAGGCCGACTCAGGCTGGGTGAAACTTCCCTTGGACAAAAGCATGAAAAAATGATCAGACTCAGGAAACATGACATTGACATAAGTTCATGATGCAGGAGGCAACGCAAACTCTCCATGTGTTTGGAAGAGTAACCAAATGGAGGAGGACACAGATCTACGTAGTGAGAAAAAATTCCTAAGGTCATATTAGATCCCAATTCTTGAGGAAAAAATGAAAGGGTGTGCTTTGTCCAAGGGCGACTCACTGTGCTACCAAAAAAAGAATATATATTTCCCGTCCCCTCTTTTTTGGTTTTTTTATTTTTTTGTCTTTTTCAATTTTTTAAAGAGCTTGAAAAAGAATAAAAGAATGCTACATTACAAATGAGGAATGAGTGCCGCAAGAAGGCATACTAGTTCTAGGTGCAAGGAACACACTAATTCTCAGAGCAAGGAGATGTGTAGGAAAAGGACACTCGAGGAAAATTCCTCCATGGGTCAAGGTGTTAGGTATCAAAGGCAAAGTGATACAAGGATTGCATATAAGGCATGTTTCAAAGGTTCAGTTGAGAGAAACATGGAGTTGGCATTAGTCCAAAGATGCAAGGATGCAAATGCGATTAACAAGACACAATGAAACCCCCTTCAATTTGTTTTTAACGAGCCTAGAGAAGGTAAGCTCGATAGTTTTTTCACATTTAGAGAGTCTGAAAAAATGTAAAAGATGACTCCAAGGAGTACCTTTTTGGGAGATAGTCTAGTTGGTTCGAAAAAGGGGTAAACTGACACCGAAAAGACGTCTATTCAAAACCATTTTAATGAGTGTGACAAAGACAAGATCACTTGGCAGTCTTTTCAATTTTAAGGAGTTTGAAAAGAGATTAACTATGGACTCACTTGCTTTTTTTGGATTTAGTCTCCTTAGCTCGAAAAAGTGTAAAAGTTACTGAGGAGAACTCTCCCAACGAGAGGAATCTTCCGAGGTGTACCTTTTTCTTTCATAATCCATAGGTCGGGAAAAGAGGTAAACTCATGCCAGTAGATGTTCTTCTAGAGCAATTTAACGAGTGTGAAGGAACAAGGTCAATCGACGATATTTTCAATTTTAGGGAGTCTGAAAAGAGCTTAAATATGGACTCCGTGGGGGTTCCTTTTTCGTAAGTAATATCCAAGGCCCAAAAAAGGTGATAAACAAAAACTAAGGAGAATGTTCCTTTTTCATAAATTTAGTTCCTCAAGCTCGAAAAAGGGTTAAACTTATACCTGAGAATACTCTTCTAGTGAACCGAAGTTCCTAGAGTATACCTTTGTTCATACAATTAACCATCCGGACCGTAAAAGGGGTAAACTACTGCCGGACAAACATGCCTTCAATTTTGAGTTTGGCGAGCATGAAGGGAAACAAGCTCCCTCGACAATATTTTCATGTTTAGAGACTCTAAAAAAGTCTTAAAGAAGACTCCAGAAGGTTACTTTTCTCAATTAATCTAGACAAGATTGAAAAGAATAAATGTAGTCTAGTCGGATGTTGCTTTTGGATTTCAAAGAGAGCTTGAAAGAAAACAAAGCATGCTCATTTTGGGAGTCCCGAGGGTGAGGCCAAGAGTGATGGTACATTAGATAAAAGAGGCTCAATCTCGTAATCATGACAAGACTAACAAGGAATCCCGAGCCTATAGTCATTATAGATAGAATGGACGTCACAATGCAACAATGATCTATCTAGGGAATCCATGTAAAGGTAGTCTCTACCACCTAATCACGACACTTCTAAAGAAGAAATGATGGTTCTATGTCGCACGTTGGTGGGATCAATTCTATGGAAAAGTGGAAAAGACAACAAGATGCAGAAAGTGGAGGTAAAATCCTAACTTATATGCAAAAAGTTGGAAAAAATGACTTTTACCAAAGGATTTTTAAAGTGACCCACCTCCCCAAAAGTTACCAAAACAAAAGGCAAAGTGTATTGTAACATCCAATAAGAAACTCATGAATGGAATTAAATGATTTCCAAGTGAGAAAAAACGACAAAGGGGGTCAAAAAAGTGGCAACTCATTGCAATGGGTGAAAAATGGGTGAAAAATTCTATAAATAGAAGCTGACAACTCATTTTCACCATTGCAATTTGAAAATTAAACAAAAGGTAAAAAATACCCCTTTTCTAAAGAAGTTGATTCCGAGAGTTTCAGAGGACGGAACAAAATTTTGCTCAGACCAAGTAAGTACAAACTCATCCCTCCTGCATTTCCATTTTTCCTTTATGCATTAATTTTTGTTTTCTAGGGGGTGCACTCCCCTAAAAAGGAGAAACCCTATGTGTACACGGACTGTCCAAGGATAACCCGCATATGTACTCAGGTAGATAACAGTCTTCCTACGTACATACGTGATTGTGACCAAAACATCCCACGTACACCCTCAAAATCATGGAGAAATTAAGAATGCAAGAACTAACTTCCCTTTGAGCTACCATGGAATAGGATGTATGTCCACTCGAGGGAGAGGGAACACAAGGATATTGATATACTGGTCGATGAGGACCCTATTGCCATTGCCGCATTGAAAAAATGTGGGTTGTGGAAGTTCTTCTAGTGTCCGTTTATGAGGGCACAACCCAGGTTACTGAACACCTTGTTTCATTACTCGAATCCAGATGTAGAGGATTTTATGATAGAGGGGTAGTCATTGACTACAACGATTGAGGATATATAATTTTTTATTGGCCTCTCGAGGAGAGGGAACCGGTCAATATGCGCACTTTTCCCCCTGGGCATTTCAACATTGAAGACTACATCAGGATGTATTGTGAGGTCGACAATGAGAAGGTAGATTCTCAAGTGCCCATTAACAATATCACCATCTTGTCACTGAAGGTGATCCTATTACTTATTAGGCCGATTACTGGATCTGCGGCCCTTCACCAGGCTTCCTGGGCGCACATATCTACGAGTGGAGTATGACCATGCTCACATGCATGAAGAGGCAGTTGACAAAGTGTCGAGAGCGTAGCAACAAGAAATTCAAGTTTTGCACCATCCTATTCTCGTTATTCTTTAAGAGGGTACCCAGTCTGAGTCCCAGAGAGAATGTATGGGGGCATGTGGCCTCCTTCCCAATGATATGTAGATGGGCAACACTGCTGCTAGACAGGGGGGAGGGAGGACCATAGAGGCCTTCGATGAAAACTTATTTGACTAGTGGGCATGGCAGATTCTAGCGATAGAGGACTACCCCTACACTGGAATCAACTTCTCTAGAGATCCAGACATGACCGTACCTCCCANATCATTTTTATATGCATCCGAGTACTGACATCTATGTATCTGCTATGTACAGATGTGGGACCAGTGTGCCTGACGGACTTTACGAGGACTCAATGACCTCCTAAACCAGAGGCGAGACCAACAACAATCAGTGGACTAGCAGCCACAGGGCTGGAGAGGCTAAGATATTTTTTAGGCGAGTGGAGCACAACCTCACTGCGCTCACTCGTACAGTTCCTATGGCCAAGATCAAGGATCTCTCACCTTCCATGCAACCTCATGTAGTGGGGGTGGCATGGAATTTGGCCAATTCCGTCGTTCACTATGGCAAGGCCAATAGGCCTCGAGCTTAGATAGGCTAGAATATTATGTGACAAAAGCACCTTTTGTATATTTTTTAGGGCATAAGCCTTGTGATGTATACCAAACTTTATTTTTTGAGGCGTTCGCGCCCACCTATGTACTCTGACATTTTTGACACACACACACACACACACACACACATATATACATCTTTATCGTCTTATGGATCACATTTTTTACAAATGTATGTACATGTGTATGTGTGTGCAACATGCCAATCTAATACTTGATTATCTAGAGTATCTGTCATTTGATTTAATCTCCTAAGAACATGGATTTATGTAATGTAATCAAAGTAACATTCTAAGAGACGTAACCTAAGGAAACGTCAGTGTAAAGTAGGATCATAAATGTGGTAAACTCCATTTAAATGGGACACAACTAGCTTAGCATATAAGTAGACTCGAAGGTGAGAGATTCCATGCGACAAAGCATCACGAAACAACTCTATCACTGTGTTGTACTCGACGACATTGTTTGTGGTGTCACCTAGATAGATACCTCTGGAAGATAGCAACTGGCCTTAAGGTTTGAAATCACCTAAGATGCGGAAGCAAGCCTCCGAGTGTGTCGGCTAGCGTCGTCCGCGAACCCAAAGAACACCTCCAATTCACTTGACATCTGCCATAGTGAAAAACATGACATAAATAACTACATGTCCATAAAACAAAAAGACAAAAAAATATATAATAACTATACATATATACACGAAGTCAACCAGGCGACCAACGTAAGAGTAATACTTCTTGAGGTAGAGCCCATTTCTAGGCTCCGCCAAGGCATTTCCCTCAAAGTCAACCAGACAATAAGAGCACTTCTTTAAGACCTCTTTCACGATGAAAGGTCTAAACCACATGGGTTTGAACTTGCCTGCCCCTAGGGGATCCTTGTCTTGATCATAGACCAAGACAAGATCACCTTCAGAGAAAATCCGAGGACAAATGGATCGATCATATTGACACTTGACTCGTTGCGTGTGAGCCTCATTGGCTAAGGCTACATTACGACATTTCTCATAGAGTTGCTCAAGATATAATAGGTGTTCCTCAAGCGGTGAACTGTCTGGCAGTAATTCAACTGCCAACTTTAAAGACAGGATCTGGCACTCAATAGGCAAGATTTCTTCCAGCCCGTATACGAGTTGAAAAGGTGAGAAACTGGTGGCAATATTTACAGATGTTCGGTAGGCCCATAATGTTGAGTACAATATCAAATGCCAATTGGATTGGTAGAATTGATCATTCGCTGAATAATAGTCTTGAGGGACTTATTCACAGCTTCCACCTGACCATTTTCTTGTGGGTAGTAGGGTGATGAATGTTCTTGCCTCAACCCAAGCTTTGATGTTAACTCATACATCATTTTATTTTGGAAGTGACTGCCATGGTCAGTGGAAATCTCTTTTGGGATGCCAAACCTTTCTACTATCGGGTTAAAAATTAAGAGAGTTGTTGTTTGTCCATCAATGTTAAATGTTGGCATAGCCTTGACCCACTTTGTGAAGTAGTCTATCGCTAGGATGATATAATGATGCCCCCTGGTTGAAGCCAGGTGACTTGTAGTAAAATTAATCCCCCACTTAGTGAAGGGACCAACAATGATGACATGAAACATGGGAGTAGGATGTGCCTGCATCCTCCAAGAGAATATCTGACATGGGTGGAACTTCTTGACCAACTTAATGCAATCTTTGATTAATGTACGCCAAAAGTAACTGACACGTACAATATTTTGGGATGTTTCCAACCCAGACAAATGACCACCACATGCTCCAGTGTGGCAGTCGTTAAGAATGAGTTCTTCTTCCTCATGTATAAGGCACCAATGAATAATGAAATCTACCCCTCAACAATACAAAGTGTCATCGAGTATGAGATAGTTTTGTGCCTGATGGAAAATTCGTCGACGCTCGTCGCGAGAAGTAGAAGAAGGGAACTTCAAAGTCTAGAGATAGACTAGTATATCTCCATACCAGGGGTCCGAAGATGCGATTAGAAAAAATATCTCCTTTAATAGGATATTATTCGGGTGTAACATCACTTGATTCGACCGGAAGTTTTGAAATAAGTTTCGTAAAGACCAACGACTTTTTGGATTTCACAGACACAAAATCCAAGTCAAATTCCTGAAGGATTACAATCCATCTACTGATCTTTCCACCAATGACCTGTTGTGTCAACACATATTGAAAGGGGTTCACAATGGCAATGAAGGTGGTCTTGCGAAGCAGAAAATAATGACGGAACCGCTGGACAACATGCACTGCTGCCAACACAAGCTTCTAAACATGGGAATAGTTGAGTTCCAACCCAACTAGGCCTCGGATCAGGTAATAAATGACATGATCCTCAAGAATATCGTCCTTATGAACCAATACCATGCCGATGGTTGACTCTGCAATGACCAAGTACAAAAAGAAATATCTGTTATAATCGGGAGGTCGGAGCAGAGGGAAAGACATAAGGGCACATTTCAACACTTCAAAAGAGCATTGAGTGGCTTTGTCCCAACAGAAAGGGACTCCATTTTTCAATAGATGCATTAACCCTTTAGTGATCTTGGCGTAGTACACAACTAAACGTCGAAGAAAGTTCACTTTCCCCTATAAGATCTAAATATGTGGTATTGTGCACGGGGGAGGAAACTGAACTATTGCCTCAACCTTAAGAGGATCAACCATGATCCCTATTGTCAAAACTATGAAACCTAAGAGACGACTCGACGTCACATAGAAGCTACATTTTTTAGGATTCAAGTGAATATGATAGTAGCGACATCGTTCGAAGATTAGTCAAAGGTGTGTGGGATAATCAGATCTCTTGCAAGAGCATGATGCTAGATCATCAATATAAGCTTCGACAATATGTCTAAGGTCATGGAAAGCAAAATACACAACTCGTTGAAAAGTGGCTCCAACATTCTTCAGGCCAAAAGGCATCTTATGATATGAAAATGTGCCCCAAGGACAAATAAAAGTTGTTTTATGTTGGTCTTCGGGTTTGATCTAAATCTAGTTATATCCCGAAAAACCATCCATGAATGAAAGACCTCACAACCTGCGCATTCATCGAAAATATGATCGATGAATGGGGCGGGAAAATCATCTTTCGGATAGGCCTTGTTCAAGTCATGGAAGTCCATGCACACACGAATCATACCCTATTTTTTGTTAACCGGAATGGGATTTGACACCCATTTCGTCAACTGTACGGGGTAGATAAACCGACTTTAAGAAATTTATCTACTTCATCCTTTATTGCTTCCACTTTCCGAGGATTCACCAGACGAAGCTTCTGTCAAACCGACTTGGCATTAGGATAAGTTGTTATCTCATGTTCAACGGTTCTTGTATCAATGCCTGGAATTTCCTCGTAAGACCAGGAAAAAACTTCACGAAATTCCTTAAATAACTCCATATAAATTCTAATCTCTTCGGGGGAGTAGTCCGCTCCGACGAAAACATTATCCACAATGCCAGGGGTTCTGGAGACATCTATAGGGATCATTTCAGTGATACTCATCATATTACCCTCGACGTAAACTACGTGCATAGCCAGAGGATTAATAGGAGAAGACCTATCTCCAGTCATAGTCAACAAAAATTCACCTTCCTCTATTCTTCTTAACTCCGGGAGGAAATAAGATCTGTGATGGAGATCATCCCAGGGTCTGTCTAAACCAGTGAATGCCTCAAGGTTCACCTCATATGAGTGCAATATCAGGCCTAAAGAATCTATAGTGGCAAGGGAACCCTAAGCCCAGATAGGCTTGAGAACTGGATCTAACTCCTGTGCGGGAGCCGGATCGGGGTCAGACAAAGCTTTCTGGACAATGTTGTACGCAGCTTCTGCTGCGGACAAGGGCACGACCATGCCACGATGCCTTTTCCCTTCCATCAAGGTCAATGGGGAAGGAATATTTCATGGATCGTGAAAGTAAGTCGTTTAGAACGACGACACTTGAAAAATTTCATCCCTAGGATGGTCGGGGGTAACCGATATAAGTTTGACATCACCAGAAGGAGGTGGGTAATCGAAAGTATCCATCAGTGATGAACACAAACCAACCCCTAGGTTGACGGTGTCAGGCTGAGGATTATCAATCATCATGATCGTGGATGCTCCTGATGAAGGGTTAGGATAGGAGAAAGACAACCAGTCAGTGGTCACGATTCGACCACTACATGCATTGCATAGGTCCAACTCCTTTTTAACAAAAGGTTGTAGTTGAGAGGCGCATCGACCACTTCAACTTCGACGCACACGGTCTTCCTTCCTAACTGCACAAGGAAAGAAGGAATGATTCCATGTGGTATGAATGAATGACCACAGAAAGCAGTAAGTAATGTAGGTGACGGAGACAAAAAAGGTTGGCCAATGGTCTTCCAACATGCCAACAACATCATGCAAGTGGAGCCCCCCTCATCAACCATCGTATGGAAGATATTCTGAGTAAAATATTTCGTGGTGTAAGCCATTACTATCTGAAACAAAAAGTGGTAAGGGAGACGAGGTTTCAAGTCAGTTGGATCGAGAACGATTACTTCCAGGTTACAAGTCTCTGTAGATCCCAAGGCAGATAATAGAGCCTTTCTCTACTAAGGGTAGCTCTAGAGGACCTCCAAAGTGGACATCATGCAAGGGGTTTGTGCCAAATCTTCCACAACAGAGTAGTTCTGGGAAACCCTCATGTTCGGATTATGAGAATCTTTCTTGAACGCACCTTTGGGGATGTGTCTCATTATTTCTCCCATCGTATTTTCAATCTGGAGAGGAACTGGTGGGTTTGTGGCTTCTTTACCCTTTTCGGAAGATTCCGTAATTATGTAATATCGGATCCTAGTCGCTATATGAGTGTCACATTTCAACATTTAAACATCTGTGGCCGAGGTATTACCAGTAGACGTGGGGGGTCCCTGATTGCCTCCTTCCGCGCTTGAAGATGTTGAGGCTTGAGCTATATTTTTCCCATGTGGAAATGGGTTCGTTAGCACAATAGGTTCTTGTTGCGCCAATAGCTTCTGGGCCTGTGCAAGTCAAGGGCACCGGTGAGTCAGATGGTCTTTTGTGCAAAGGTTACACAGATACTTCGACTTTCTCTTCTCTGTGTTTCCCCCACCAACATTTTTATTAGTTTTTTTCCCCCTTTACCCTTCTTGTTCTATTGTCTTTTCTTTCCTTTAGGATACTAGTTGGCCTTTGGGTTCATTGACTGCACACTGTGTATGTCCGATGTTTGGGTAGGGGGAACAACTGAACCAGGGGTCTAGATGGCCGCTATCTGTTGTATCGACAATTGTTGCAATTGATTTGATAACAGATCAGTGGAATTTCCTTGTGCTAAACCAACTATACCATCGACATGTGGTCCATACTTTTTTCTAGCCTTATCGAGGATGGACCATGGCACATATAGTAAGATATCATAGAGTAAGCCAAACTGGGAGTAAATCAGTTTGAGTTGTTGCGCTCTCATTATCACCTCCTCCTCTAAAAACACTCAAGAATTTGCAACATCTTTGGATAAAACTGGTACCAAAGACTTCAGGAACCACTCCAGCAAGAAAGCCGGTGGGACCTGTACCTTAATCAAGCTCTTCCAACGTCGCCATTCTCGGATGCGATCAAAGATATGGTTGGCCTTAGTCTGCTCAAAGTTTTCCAGCAATTCAGTGCCGGCATCATATCTTATGGGTAGTTGGAAATGGTTTAGGAAGACTATCGCCCAGTTGCTAAAGTAAGAATACCTTGAGCGGTTGAGCTCAATATACCATTTCACAACACCCCCGATAAGAGTGCGTTGAAACAGGCGCAACTGTACATAGTCGTCTCATAGCGAGTTTGACAAGCACCACAAGTGGAAAGTTGTCACGTGATCATTCGGGTCTTCACCAATCTTGCCTTCAAATTTTGGAATATCCAAGGGAAACTTAGTCATCATGAGGGGCCAACACGGATCATGAAAAATTGGGTCATTAAGAAACCTTGACAAGTATGGAAGTTGTAGCGTTTCCAGAAACGGTAGTTTGGGTAGGGTACTATGTACAGGAAAAAGGGGGCCTCGAGTTTGACTGGCACCAGGTTTCTAGGAAAAGTTGGGTTGCTGGCCAGGGTTCTGGTAGAAACCGTGGCCTTGACCAGTGTACAAAGACTGTGTTTGTTGGTATATCAACAAATGATTCCCATAATTGGACAATGTGGGTTGGGCGGGGATATCTCCCTGCGTTGTGTTCCAAATATTTTAGAAGGGGATTCCCCTAGCTGATCTGATGTGCATAGGTACTGAACCTTCCCCAGGGTTCCATTGACTATGTAAGGGGTTTCCCCCGACTGACATCCCTTGCGAGGGAACTGATCCCTGCTAAGGATTCCAAAGTCCTTGTGAGGAGAAAACTCATGTACTTTCCCCTTGTGTAGGAATAGTACCCTTCACAAGATTCTGTTGCCCAAAACCAGGGTTGCCCCCAGCCAAGACGACAGTCGAAGAAAAATAATTATTACCAAACACGTTGAACAAAGAGAATGGCATGGATCCCACCAAAGTAGTGTAATATGAAGGTTCTAAACTTCCTTCTCCAAACAAGTTGTATTTAGCATTCGACCTGATGGGTTGCTGGAAAGCACCACCAAGTGAGGGGGATGGAGGACGTATATGACCCCCACCATAAGGGATAACATTGAAGGGGACTGAAGTGTCCCAAGTAAACCCTTGCACAGGGGAGTTTGAGCTCCCTTCCCCCATACACATGGTCTGCAAGGTGGAGTAGGTAAGGACTGAGTTCGAATCAAAGTCGAGCATCCCATATGAAAATGGAGGGCCTGTCACACTCTGCGTAAATGGAGCACTGGTCGTCGCTGATGACGATATCAAACCACTACCCGAGGTAGAAGGGTCTAGACCACTGTGGTCCGGACCGACGAAGGTGGGTTGGGAGGCAATGTACCCCTTGTGGTAGTAGCCGAAACGGGAGTATGAGGACTCTCGGACGAAGTAGCAACATTTGCTTCCATGGCTGCTTGTAAGACTATCTGACGCTCGTAAGGTGTCACCCTTGGAGGGACAAATTTTACTAATATTGGCGTCAACAAGTCAATGATCTGAGGGTTGGCTAGCCTAAGAGCTTCCACTCCAAGGTCGAAAATAGTAGGTTCCTCCGGATTTGAGTAGTCTGCTCTTGGAGTAGGCTTGGGCACAGTTTCATGTGGCCCGGTCTCTTCGAATGATCCTTGTTGGTCAAGTCTTCACCATAACGGTGGTGGTGGTGGCTCTAATGCAACCGGCGGCAGGCCCTGAAGCCTTCACGACTGATGGAGCTCTTGATCTTCCACTTTGTGAAAATATCAATGACACAGTAAGGCTTTAAATAGTTTTTAAAACCAAGCACACAATAGAAAAATTCCTAAAAGATAAACCAAGTAAACCACTATCTAGTAGGAAGAACAATTATGCCAACCAACACTAGAGCAACTTACCGGTGCAAGTGCAAATCAAACACAAAAGCACCCTTCGGGTATACTTCGCAAAGTGTGACCCAACGTCTGCCCTAGGTACTGTGGTATACCCCTGTAGTCACCTGTGTAAGTCTCTAAAATATAGGAAACTAAGTTTCCAGCTCGCAAAGAGTCACCAGGCAGGTACAGTCAACACTCGGGTGGACTGCAATGAGTAGGATTACAAGTTTGAAACCTACTGAGGGTATTGAAAGCAAGTGGTTCGGAAGAAAATAGAGGATATCAAACATATTCAAGGTCCATGAAGCTCCGTAGGCAAATGCGAGCGATAATATCCCATGACATATCCTCAATATGTGTTCCCCACTACGTTTAGTCTAGCTTTGGAGGGGTTATCTACGCTTCATTTCCTCATGCGACCTCATGTTTAGCCCCTGTGTTAGAGTAGGGTCCCGGATAAATTTAACGTCACTAGACTTTAACACTCCCTATCTCTGACTCCGATGTTTGTTTAACAGCCTTGAAGAGTTTCCTCTCCAACCTAATTCAAGGCCCTAACCCTAAACTAGTTGGTTGACCCTACAAACATAAAAGTCTAATTAATTTTAGATTTAGCGTTTGTTTTAATGGCTTTCTTAACTCAAAGGATATGGCGGTGAAACTAGTGATGTTATGAGAGACAAAAAGAGGAGAAAAGGACAAAACTTTGAAAGAAAAATTACTTCGAGTCAAAAGTAAAGATTTACAACTAACTCTTTGTAACCGACTTTTCTGTAACTAACTTTTTTCAAGATCTTTAAAAAGAAGACCTAAAACAAAATTTTGCTTGACTACAAGCTACTTAAGTTTTAGGAAATCAATAAAGAACTTTAAAAAATGAACTCTTTTTCCTTTCTAGTAAAATAACTAACTCTAACTACTTTACCAAAATGAAAATGATTTTTTTTTTTTTTTTTTTGAAAAATGCTTCAAACAGGAAAAACTTGAAATAATATTTTTTTCTCTTTTTTCAAAGAAAATGAAAGGGATAAAAAGAACACCAAGACAAGAATGAAATAGATATTTGACCTACTGCAGATCGTAGGGAATCACTAAAGAAACCAAACATGCATATCAATAATTCAAAGACTTGCTTAAAACCCTTTCAGAAGTAAACACAAGAAACTTCAAAAAGACAAGTAAACTGAAATCCAACCTGAGCTATGGCTGTAAAAACAGAGACTTTGAACTATATCTAGAAACCCCGAGAAGTATAAACCTCAATCATGAAAGAGGTTGACTGCCTGTTTTAAAAAAAACAAAATCTTGAACCAGTTACACTATTTTTGTTTTAGCAGCCTGCATATGTACCTGGGTTGTTTACTTATCAGGATGCATATGTACGTGGGCTTTCCCATAACAGGGCGTGTACACCTCTATACTTCCTCAAAAAAGAAAGAAAACTGATAGACTTATAGGGTAGGGAGAACTGGTATGGGACCTGAAGGTGACCAGAATCCCTTAAAAGAATCAAAGGACTTAACAGAAGCTCGAAAGGCAGGAAAACCAATCAGACAACTCGAAAATACCCTAAAACCCTAGAGGCTTCCCCAATATGGTTGCCAGTTCTGCTAGTGGGGAAAACCCCCCTATGACTACACCAGGGTTCAGAATGTAGGTAGATCAATTAACCGTCTAAAAGTCAACTACTTATCTAAACTACCCCAAACATACCAAAACTCATACAAGAAAAGCAAATATGAGGGGGATCGGGTAACTATACCTCTACTCTGCATCCGGTGATGATCCCCTCGTGCTTGAAAGATTCAATGACTGCACGCCTCCTCCTAAGTCTGACCTGCATTCAAATATTGACAAACATAAAGCTACAAGCATGCTATTTCGTATACAAATTAGGGTTAGATGTTAGAATGTCAAAACATAAACCAATAAAAGCATTCAATACACCATGATTTGGGATAGGAAAATTAATTCTTTTATTAATAACTCAATGATTATACCTTTACAAACAAAGTCAGCTACTGCTCCATGAACCTAGTCCGAGCTCCTCTTCACCAAGATCCAAGTGCACCTTTGTATGGCTTCTTCTCTCAACCTTCTGATCTCTTCTTGGGAAGTGAATGGGTTCTAATAGAGGAAGAAGGGCTAATTGGGGAATGCTGAGGAAAATCTCATAAAAGGGCTGCAACAACTTGGGAAAGGAGGGGATGTGAAACGGGCAGAGTTTCATTGTTCTTATGTCTAGATGTGGAATGAGACCCCAACACCTCCTTTTATATGACAAAAGGATGGTTATTTGGTTGGGTGACGGGCTATAGGCGGTGGATTAGTTGGAAAACTACCCAATAGCCCGTAATCTCAATGAATTCCTTGCAACTTTTTATTTTTTGCAAATTTTGCAAGTATACGCGGGTTGTAATGGTGCATCATGCATATGTAGGCGAGTTGTAGGGGTGCAACAAGCGTATGTACATGGGTAGTATTGGTGCAGGGCACGTACATATTCAAAAAATTGGTTTTTTAGAAGAGCAACTCAGTAGTGCTTTGGAAAAAAATGCAAGTAAGATGGCCAAAGGCCAGGTATGCATGTGTAAATAAATTTAGGGTTATAACATCCATTCCTTAATAGCTTCAATATTTTCTATATCTACTATTATTCCTTCCTCAAATATGTGTTCCAAGTAATAAATATGTCTTTGATAAAAGGAACATATTCTTAACTTTGTATACAATTGATGCTCTCTTAGTACTTGTAGTACTAACCTCAAGTGATCTTCATGCTCCTCCTCTAACTTTGAATAAACAAGAATGACATATAGGAATACAATGACAAACTTATCCAAGTAATTTATAAATATTCCATTCGTTAATCACACGAAGGTAGTTGGTTCATTTGTCAGTCCAAATGGCACCACTAGAAATTCATAGTGCCCATACCTAGTTATGAAAGTTGTCTTACTAATATATTCATCCTTTATCCTTATATGATGGTATCCCAACTTCAAATCTATTTTTGAAAATATATTTTCTCCTCTCAACTAATCAGATAAGTCATCATTTATTGGTAAAGGATATTTATTTATCATAGTGACTTTGCTCAACTGTCTAAAATCAATTCACAACCGCAAAGCTCTATCTTTCTTCTTCATAAAGAGTACCAATTCTCCCCAAGGAGGGACACTTGGGAATATATAACCCTTCTTTAAAAATTCTTCTAATTTCATTTGCAACTCCTTCAATTAGGGTGTACTCATTATGCATGGAGTCTTAAATACTAAAGGAGCTCTAGGCATCAAATTAATATAGAAATCAATCTCTTTTTGGTAGTAAACCTGATATATCCTCAAATACATCTACATAATCCTACAACACTAGAAATTCCTCAAGATATGGGCTTATACACTTTCTTGGCTCTTCCACATAAGATTCATACAACTGACGCCCTTTTGTGAAGCATTTCTTTAGTTGCAAGGATGAAATATTCCTTATAGAAATGGGTCTAGGAATTCCTTTCACTATCCTATACTTTCCTTCTTCATGATATGGACAAGTGAAAATATTGTTATGAAAATCTAGGACATCATGATGCACATCCAACCAATCCATTCCAATAATAACATCATATGAACCAAGTTGTATTATATTCAAGTTTCAGACAATGCAAACACCATCCATATCTAATGGGTGGCATATATTCTTGGAATGTTCTTTTTCACATCTTCCATTGTAGTTTCCTCTTATATGTTGCACATGTTCCTTGTTTTGTCTTCCTTTTGAGGGAAATCTATGTAAAAATGGTTTCTTTCATATATAGAACATTGTTTGACAACACAGGTATTCCAACAAAGGACGGACACCTTTAGTAACCACTCACACAACTAGATCAAATATCAATGCACCAATGTTTTTAGGTGGTAAAATCCATGTGAGGAAGCATCCACGACCCCATCCAACATGGCCACTTGAGGCAATTTATTAATGCAAAATAAAAATACTACAAGAGATTTTCTCACAATCGATCATCAACAAATGACCCTCCATGATCTTCAAATAGAGATCATGGACCAATCAGGTGTTAATCCACATATCAATGTATCCATTAAGATCAAGGAGAATATGAGTCGTCGTATCACTCTATGTCTAGAACATATTGTGACCATCGAATTACATAACTACAAATGCATACTAAAGGAACACACTTTTATCTAACGACATGTTAGACCAAGTTGATCTTAACTAACTCCTAAGTGTCTAAATATCCTTACAAACTTTTTATTGGATTTTTTTCCCTTTTTCCAAATGATGTTGCCATTTTATATATGTATTAGGACCATTCCTAAAGAAAGGAGGTTGAAATCCCTTCTTCCACTAATCTTGCTTGTCATTTTTCTTTCTCTCCAAGACTTTTGAAAAATTTCTCCGCCTTTGCTCTGGTCACATAAGTATTTGTCCTTCTTGATTGTCTCTTCAATAGTATTAGGTTCATCAAATTGAATTTTATCTTTGTAGAATGTAGGAAACCCACTTAGGAATCTCTGTATATTTTCCTTCTCATATTTAATATAGCTAATATACCTCAGCAACTCCAAAACATTATTTTCATATTCTTCCATAGTCATATTTCACAACTTGGGTTCAAAGAATTTTTGAATGTTCTTGTCATAGTAATGATAAGAAAGATATTGTTGTTGGAATTAATTCTCGAACTATTTCCAGGAAATTATCCTCTCATTGATGTGCTTAAATTGCGTTAGTTGGTCCCACCAAATAGAATCTTTTCCCTGTTGATGCAGGTGGACATCAGTGGCCGCCCACCTATTCCACTAGCTCAAAATACAGTTTCCATCTTGAAATTTTTTCTACAATTTTTTCAGGTCCTAAACTTTAGGAGTAATTTTGAGGCCCTAATTAACGTTTTTTTGGCCTGACAACACCTAGCATGTTACCAAAGGTAAACTGTAGGAAAAACAGAATGTGTACTCCTTAGTTAGACCTTTCTGATGGGTTACCAACCACCAAAAACAAATATCGTATACAAAATTTACACCATTGGGAAGTTGATGTATCAACTACCCCCATCAGGGCCCACACAATTTTTGTTGTTTCATCTCCTAAGGTTAGGGTTTTGGATGTTAGGGTTTTCTCATTTACGCTTTATGTTAAAAAGGCCTTTGGAGCCTCATTATAATCATCTTCTTGTGAATGTGCGTAGTTGTCACATCTCTTCTCAAATATAAGCTACCACCATTCTAGTGAGTTCATTCACTCCGTATTTTCTTTTACAGTCTTTGCATATTTCATTCTTTAATAGAAATTGAGTATTACTATATCACTATGTTTCTATCATATTTAAGTGTTTCATTTTGTTCCCTAATAAATATGGATCAATGGTATCAAAACAATCTTCTCTTTATTTGTTTCTCTATGCATGCCCCCAATGAGGTTCGAGTATAAGGAATTGGGGCTTGAACTAGTTGATCCTTTGGAAGACCATCCTTTTCGACCCCGATGACAACCCATGGAGGAGGAAAAGAGAGATGAGGGAGAAAGAGATCCTATTAAGTTGTTTCTTGTGAAACATAGAAACAAGATGATGGATAATTTTTCCCAAATCCTTTGATGCCTGTTAAAAACAACAGATGCATCTTCATCAAGAGACCACTTTGAAGGTGCCTGCCCCTTCAAGATATAAATTAATTTTGATATTCCCATATTTCAAGTTTAGATATATGTGGATGCTTTGGAAAAGTTGTTAAATATAATAGAATGTTATTTCTCTATCTACAGAGTTTCCAATAGAGAAAATATCACCTTTTCACTCCTTGAGGTTGTCTCCCATGTCAAACATTGGTGGGAGAATTAGTATAAAAAAAACACCACATAAGAGTTTGGAATATTTGGGGCCGAGCCCACTTGGGACTCTTTTATGGATTTCGTCAAGGAACAATATTACTCTATTGGAAACTAGGACGACAAGTATACAAGATCGACCACATTGTGATAAGAGAGGGACCAAACAATGTCAGAGTTCAAAAATACCTTCCATACCTTTTGCACCAAGTTGGGTATCAAAGACTCTGAGAGACACATGGTTCTAAAATACTATGGGGGTCTACATAGGTACATCCAAACATAAATGGATTTTGTGGACATCTCGTGACTGGGAGTCACTTATTGATATGCTGTCAAAATTGAGTAAAAATTTAAGCAGAGGAATAAGCGAGAGCTTGGATTTGTGAATGCATCACAGTAAAACTCGGGAAAAGGTAGCCCTAACACACATAAGAAAGAAAAAACAAAGGATGGATAATATCAAGAAAACCAGTCTAAGCCGCAAAAAAACAAGGGTAATGGGAAGACAAAGAGAGACATTGGGAAGTGGTGTGAGTTCTATAAAATCCTCTGGCACAACACTGATGAATGTAACTCAAAGAAGTCATTGGTGGTTGAGCTGAAAGATTTAGTCATATTCAGGCACTGACTCTGATTCAGGGATAAATAAGGGGAAGCAGATCATTGATGCAGAATCTGGTGCCAAAGTTTTGACCACCAAGATTCAACTAAATAAGCCATAAGATATGAAGGAAGGTGAACACCCTTTTCACTCGCAGATGTGGGTGAAGGGTTCTCTACTACATTTAATTGTTGATAGCAGAATCCAAAAGAAACTCATCTCAGTAGAGGTCATCAAGCGGTTAGATTTACCAACATCACCACATCCACAACCCAACATCGGGTGGCTCATCCTAGGAAAAGATACATGTGTTAGTCAATAGTGTCGCCTGATTTATGTCATCAAAATCCCTTCAAGGATGAGACATTGAGTGATGTTTCCCCACTTGAAGTTTGTGATGTTATTTTAGGCCATCCATATATGTGGAAACACCATGTTGTATATGAGTCTAGACTTTGTAGTATCATTGTTACCATTGGAAGACAACTATACAATATACCAGAGGTAGCTCCACCTACCGCAATTTCTTTAGTCTCAGCTAAGTAGTGCAGGAAACTCATCTCCCAGACTATGAATTTTTTCCTCTTCATGATTCATTCTTAGAGTGAATGGAAGGTAGTTATTACATCAATGGCCTCCACCTAGGGATCCTCTATGCAACATAATAAAGTAGACAAAGTCGTGGAAGAATACCAAGACATCTTCACCTCACCTACCAGGGTTCCTATGCACTGTCAGGTCAAGCATTCAATTGAGATGACCCCTGGAATACCTTTTCCTAATGGGATAGTGTATCAGTGCTCTCTCCTAGAAAATGAGGAAATCAAGCACCCTATTCAAGAGTTTCTCCAAAAATGGCACATTCGACCAAGCTCCTCACCCTGTGGAATCCCAATCGTGCTCATATAGAAGAAAGACAGGACATGGTGACTCTTTTTTTATTACAAATATCTGAAAAAAATCACAGTAAGGAATTGGTACCCAATTACCTGAATTGACGACCTTCTCGACCAACTCAAGGGGAGAAAGTACTTTAGTAATATTGATTTGAAGTCTGACTACCACCAAGTAATACAAAATGATGTATGGAAGATTGGTTTCAAGTGTAAAGAAGGTATTTTAAAGTGCTTGGTCATGCCCTTTGGCTTGAATAATTCCCCAACAACTTTCATGAGGTTGATGGATGACATCTTGAGTCCCTTCACCAATTCCTTTTTGGTTTTATATTTGGATGACATCCTCGTCTTCAACAAGAATTGGGTAGAACACTTGAAACACATTCAGTACGTCCTCCACACTCTCCGAAAACACAAGTTATATGCTAACTTAGAGAAATAATCCTTCCACATGAATAGCATCCAATACCTTGGATACATTGTAGATGAGAATTGTGTGCATCTCAATCTAGCCAAGATCCAAATCATTTGTGACTGACCAACCTTGACAACACTAACCGAGATTCATAGCTTCTTAGGCCTTGCCAAATTCTATTGCAGATTCATATTAGGGTCCTCCCATATCACATGGGATCTCAATTAAGTGATCAAGGGTGGTTTCAAAGCCAAATTTCTATGGGCCAGATCACAACAAAAATCCTTTACGATATGAAACATCGCTTATGCTCAGCCCCATTGCTCGTTGTACCCAATCTGCAACAACCATTTGAGACTGAGACCGATGCTTTTGATTATGTTGTTTGTGTCATTCTCACTCAACACAATCATTCAATGTCCTATCATAGTGAGACACTCTCAAATGTCATCCAAAAGTAGCCCACCTATGACAAAGAAATTTATTCCATCGTATAATCATGTCGCCAATGGAATCATTACATTCTAGGGAAGGAGACAATCATTTATACATATCAAAAGTCTTTGCAATTCATGCAGAAACAAGGAAAATTGTAGAATAATAGCCATCAAGAGTGGTCCACATACTTGCAACAGTTTCACTTGAACATTAAGTATAAGAAAGGGAGCACCATTTGCGTTGTTGACTACCTCGGTTAACCTCTAGTTGTAGTGTTAACCATGGTGTTTGACTCTTGTGAGAATGAGACCTATGGGTGCTCCTAACTCTATGACAATGATTCTGATTTCGCTACAACCTACTAGATGTTGGGAACAAACATGACCTTTGATGGCTTCCATCTTCATGATGGACTTCTATGTCATATGGGTCATCTATGTGTTCCTTCAAGCGAGTGTGCGAATATGATTTTGGAATCCCGCTATAGTCAGATGGCATGACACTTTGGTGTGGAGAAGACAGTGGCAGTAATACATAAGTATTTATATTGGTTGAAGCTTCGATAGGATGTTAGTAAGTATATCAGATCCTGCATTTCCCGCTCAATTTCCAAGCGAACCATTAGAAAACAAGGACTATACACCCTTTTCCCTACTCCCGATGGGCCTTGGTAATCCATATCCATGGACTACATGTCAAGTCTCCCCTCCAACAAGCATGGAAATGATTATGTATTCATTGTTGTTGATTGATTCTCTAATATGGGCATTCTAGGCACTTGCAAGAAGAGTATCACAGCCAAGGACACTGCCAAGATCTTCTTTGAGTGTGTATGAGTACACTTCGGACTACCAGAGACCATCATATCGGATTAGGAAAACAAATTTTTGAGAAAATTCTAGTCAATCCTTTGGTTTTTGTTGGACACCAAGCTCACCAAATCCACTGCCTTCCACTCTTAGACTAATGGACAGAAAAAGGTTGCCAATAGGATGATCATGCATATTGTTTACATGTACAACTCCAAGAATCCACACACATGGGATGAGAGCCTTCCTTATGTCCAACATAGCTACAACATATCCCTCCATAGCTTTACCGAACGTAACCCTTTTCAGGTGAGCTTGGGATTTCAACCATTAATCCCCATTGATGTAGCATTGCCCCTTGCATCCACACATATGTAATCTCCCCATGCTCAATATGAGGTCAACAAGGCCACAAAATTCATTGAATGGATTCAACACATATGCCAGCATGTCCATGATATTTTACATAAATTCAATGCTAAGTAAAAACAATGCCATGATCAACACCGGGTTCCCCACAAGTTTCAGGTAGGAGACAAAGTTTGGTTGCATTTGAATAAGTATTGCCTTAAAAGACCCCATCGAAAGTTGCATGCACTTCACTACGGACCTTACACAATCACCAAGGATATGGGAGAGCATGATTTTGATTCAAGTATTCCCCCCTTCCTTTGCTTACACCCAATATTGAATGTGGACCTCCTTCGGCCATATTTCCACCACTATTGGACACATCGAAAGTGGAAAAACAATTGAAACCTGTAGAGCTCAACCCCGATTGCATGGAACATGAATCCATTGATAAGATCATGGACACATAGGTTAATGGCACTGACCAACAAAATATCCACCTTTATCGGGTTGTTAAAGCAGGGCAAATACTGCACTAAGGAAAGTGGCTCAACAAGCGTCATGTTTAGCAGAAGTTTCCCCATTTTATGGGGGAACTCAACGCAATGGAGACCGTAGATTCCTAAGGGGGGAGGACTGATCTAGGTGGACATATGTGGCCACCCACCTATTATACTAGCTCAAAATACAATTTCCATCTTTGTAGTTTTTCTACATTTTTTTCAGGTCCTAAATTTCTAGGGCCATTTTGAGGCCCTAAATGACATTGTTTTGGCCTGATAGCACCTTTCATGTATCCAAAGGTAGATGATAAAAAAAATGTGTACTCCTTGGATAGAAATTTCCAACGAGGTACTGAGTGACCCATACAGAGATCGTATGCAAAAGTTACACCCTCTGGAAGTTGATGTATCAACTACCCCCATCAAGGCCCATAAACCTTTTGGTTTTTCATCTCCTGGGGTTAAGGTTTTGGATGTTAGGGTTTTCTCATTTATGCTTTATGTTAAAAATTCCTTTGGAGCCTCATTGTAATCATCTTGTTGCGAATGTGCATAACTGTCACATATCTTCTTAGAGATAAGTTAACACCATTCGAGCGAGTTCATTCACTCTGTATTTTCTTTTGTCATCTCTATATATTTCATTCTTTAATATAAATTGAGTATTACTGTATCTCTATGTTTCTTTCCTATTTCTATGTTTCATTTTGTTCCATCATAAATCTAAATCACATGTAGGTTGTATATAGAAATTATAGCTTCTAGATTAATGGAGTAGTTGTGTAGCTAAAACTACTTCCTTATTCCCAACAACCAAGCTTCAACATCCTATCCCATATTTTTTTCACTATCAAAAGTTGGTGGCTTGATCTTTCTAAACTCTCCTTACAATTGTTTTTCACATACCTTCTCCTTTGTTTTTTGTATGGAGACACTTCTAGGATACTCTATGATTCTTCAGATGCATATGGCTTCCTCTTTGAATATGTTGGCGAGTAATGATGTCTTTGAGTTATGGTAGCACTTCTTGAGCATTGGGATCTTCCATGGTTTTCTCTTCTTGAATGGAATTTTCCTCCTTCCTCATACCTTGAGCTTGATCCATTCTTCATTTTCTTTTGTAAATGATTTAAGTTTTATAGTAACTGAGTGTTCAAAGGATTTTGTTCCTCTTGAGATTTCAACATCCTCTCGTTATTTTCTCTATAGCTATGCATCTCCATCTTCAAACTCTTTATAATTTTTACCATCTCTAATGACTCCATTCTATGTCCATGATTGTTATACTTGTATCTTCTATGTTGATATTCAAATCTCTAACTTATTCTTCATGGACATCAAGTCTTTGTCTATCTTCCATGTCTCCCCTTCAACAATATTCTTCAATTATGTTCTTTAATTATAACGATCATAGCTCTGAATATGGAAGAAGTGTGCATACCAATAAACTATTAGATACATCTCAATTCTAGGCCTAAATTTTTTTTCATTTAAATGTTGGTAAATATGCTCTTCATCAATTTTATCAAATCAAGGCTACAATTTTCTTCTTCTTAATTTCTGAAGAATTTTGAATCACTTCTCTAGGCATTGTGCCATAAAAATTATTCCCCTCTGAATTAGCCTTCTAATGAATGCACCCATATCCATTTTGGGCTTGTAAGATGGAGGTTATGGCTATATACAAACCTTTCTCTTCATGGACATTTGTAAAACACTTAACCTGCAAATTGCATTTTCCCAAAACTTTCACAAAGCTAACTATGAAATTCAAGAATTTATTAGTTTATGTGGGCCATAAGTTACCCATTTACTCTAACAACATTCCAATTGGTTAATTGTAGTACTCAATTCAATATTTATTTAAACTTCAAACAATATTTTTCCCATTTATTCTCATAGAGAAATTTCATCAAGCACTTGTTACACAAACCACAATTTCTCCACTACCGTTGATTTCTAGCCCATAAATCCCTAGTGTTGTAACTACTAGCTCTGATACCATTATGTAACATACCCAATACCCTTTATGCAGTTTGAGGATATTGAGGTACTTCTTTTAGCCACTCAAATTCGAGCCAATTAACTAAGGAACCAAACTTAATTATTATGTTATTAACTATTTACTATTAGTGGGCATGACACCATAGATTTATGAAACCTAAATGTATTCATACCATTATTCATGATGCCATAAATAATAAATTCAAGCTAATAAAGGGAGTCAAAAGAAAAAACTAGAAATTAATTCAACCTTGACATAACCATAAAAAATTAGTATTAATTCAACACAATTCATAGATACAATTAAGAACGTTTATCTGTCTAGAATTGTCCACCTACTGGCTTAAAATATAGAAATTTCACCCAACAATAGACTCCCTACTACATTAGTTCTCTCTGCAATAGAGGCCACCCCCGAGCTGATACTATGAATCCACAAGGAGCACATTCCTATGGATGGCTCATATTTCTCTTCTCGTAGCCCAATACCCAAGCTCACATTCACCTACAAAATTCCCAATCCAAAACCCTCTTCCCCATTATCTTGAACAACCCAAGGAATGAGATCCCCTTCTCTGCTCAACACTCCCTTGACCTGTCCCACTTCCTTCCAAGGCTCCATCACAGGCAAGCCAAGAAATATCACTACTAGGATTCCAGGGGATTATCAATTGTGGAAAAATTTCCTCATGAATTACAACCAATATCATTATGTACCACCACAATTCTCTAATTAACTCTTGGTTGTATCTTTCATAGTTTGAATTTTATATACACATAGTAGTTCAACAATACACTCTAGAACAATTTCAACAATTTTCTAGATGAAGGGCAGTTCATAGGGTGAATTCTGGTAAGTTTGGCTCTTTGATAATTGAATAGAATTTTTCCTTCAAACTCTCCTCTCGAATGTTCAAATTTGAACAACCATAATCACAATAAGTCACTTGCATGATAAAGGTAAAACCTTTAATTGCATGGCATGAAGGGACCACATATCCCTTCATTGACTAATCCCACGAGCTTAATTAAACCATAATTAGGTAATAATCAAGGACATAATTAAGTTTTACAAGACTTTGGGTTAGCTCCCTTAGGTCCCTTCCTTAGCATATTAAGCCTCCTTTTGTCCTTCTCTTTTGCATCCATTGATGTGGTTTTATTAACAATTCAATTTCCAATTACAAATTACATTGTTTGACTTATAGTCATTCATCAAGTATACACACAACACTGAATTAGGGATCAAATTTGGAGTATTACAAAAGGTATGGTTGAAAGTATGTTTGGTTTCTTATTATATTTTTATCTCTAAAACATGATCGGGTAAGATTCCCATCTGGTGCTAGAAGAGAAAAATGAAATTTTGGAGTTGATATACAATGATGTGTTTGGACCTATGCATGTTCCATCACTAAACAAATGTATATTATGTTTCATTCATAGATGATTTCTGAAGGAAAATATGGGTCTATTTCCTTTGGGGGGAAAATGAGGTTTTCAATAAATTAATGTGTTTAAGCATATTGTATAGAATCAAACAAAGAAACAAATAAAGGTGTTGATGATAGATAATGGTGGAGAGTTATATGGGAATGAGCTTGAGGAATTATATAAGAAGTGTGGATAGTAAGGAAAAAGGATACTCCATACAATCCTCAATAAAATGGAGTTGCGGAAAGAATGAACAAGACATTGATGGAAAAGGTAAGAAGTATGCTTAGTGGTGCAGGGTTATCATATGAATTATGGGCAGAGGCAGTGGATACTTCATGTTACTTCCTAAATTGATTGCCTACATCAAAATTGGTTGATAAAACTCTGCATGAGGCATGGATTGGTAAAAAACCATTTCTTAAACATCTAAGAGTTTTTAGTTCTAATGATTATGTGCATGTTCCAAGGTAAAACATGAGTAAGATAAATAATAAAGTTGAAAAGTGTATCTTTATTGGTTATAAAGAGTGTATAAAAGGTTGTAAACTTTGGAACTTAGTAACAAATAAAATTGTTTATAATCGAGACGTAGTATTTAAAGAGGTTAAAATTGTTTCCAAATAGGAAGTCCAACCAATGGAAAAGAATAAGAGACAATAGAGTTTGAATGGGAGGGAGAAGAATTTGAATCAATAGAAGAAGATGAACAAAAAGAGGAAGAACCTTCGACTCTAGTCTCGAGGAGATCAGTTCAAGAAAGAAGGAAACCAGAAAGGTATACCACACTTGATTTCCATTTTAGTTTTATCCATCTATTATTGACAACGATCTTAAAAGTTTTAGGGAGATGGTGGATTCAAATGATGACAATATTTATAAGAAGGCCATGGAATGGATGCCTTGGAAAAATGAGGCTTGGGATCTAGTTGATTTGTTGACTGGAAGAAAAACTATCGGCAACGAATGGGTGTTTAACAAGAAGTTCAATGCATAAGGTAACATAGAGAAGTACATAGATCAACTAGTAGCAAAGGGATATTCCCAAGTGGAGGGAATTGATTTTGGTGATATTTTTTCTTATGTTTCTAAATTATCTTCTATTAGATTTATTTTGTCTATAACTATTGTGTTTGATCTTGAAGTAAATGAGATGGATGTAAAGACAACATTCTTACATGGGGATATTTAAGATAAAATCTACATGAAACAACCGTAAGGTTTTGCAGTGAAGGGAAAAAAGGTGTAGGTTTGCAAGCTAAAGAAGTCCTTGTATGGATTAAAACAATCTCCAAGAATGTGGCATCAAAAGTGTGATACTTATATATTGGTACATTGTTTCTCAAGAAACAAAGTTTATCACTATGTGTATTCCAAGAAAGTTGATGATCATTTTATTTATGTGGTCTTGTATGTTGACAATATGTTGTTGATTGAAAATAAAAAGAGAATCATTAAGGATGCCAAACCTCAATTGTCTTTTAAATTTGATATGAAATATCTTCGTGTTGCAAATTTTATTTTGGATGTGGAAATTAAAAGAGATCGTGCAAACAATAAAATCCAATTGAATTAGATAAAATATATTGAAACAATATTACATAGGTTTAATTAGTAGGAAGGTAAACTCATAAATGTTCCTATTCCTATAGGTGTAAAGCTATTTGCAGATCAACATACCAAGACACATAAAGAGGTAGAGTACATGTTCCATGTTCCTTGTTCCTTATGCAAGAGTTGTTGGAAGTCTGATGTATGTTATGCTCTATATTATACCCAACATTTCCCATGTAGTGGGAGTTTTAAGCAGGTATATGTCAAAACTAAGGAAATAACATTGGAAAACAATAAAGAGGGTCTTCATATATTTGTGTACCACTACAAATCATCCAATTTTCTACCAAGGAAGACCTGGGCCTCATAGAGAGATAAATATACATGGCTTTTTTTATGCATACTAAGTCAGAGATGTTTCCCTCAAAAGATATATAATTGCTTATGTTTTTAATCTATCTAGTGGAGTAACCAGTTGCATGAGCGAGAGGCATGTCGAAGTTGCATTGTGAACTATATAAGATACATACATAGCAACTACTCATAGAAATAAGGAATTTGTATGGTTGCAAATATTGTGTTCAAGTATTGGTTTTGTTTAGAAAGTTGTTACGAGGAAAATCTGTCTATGGCTAGGGGTAAACCACAACAGACGGAAATGACTGCAGAAATCAACTCTACTCTCAAGTATGCTATATAAACAAATAAGCTAGCAAGACAAGATAAAAGGCATACCTCATACAAACGTTCGATGAAGTCCATCGTTGAGCACTAGACCCAAAGAAATATACCTGCAACTAGTCATGAACAACCAAGCAACGCAAGCATATGGTGATAATATATGATGTTAGTACATTCAATAGCATAATCCATAAACATTCATAACAAATACGCCCATGGAATAATAATTCAAATATTTTCAAGATGTTAATTGGATGAGAAAAGAGTATTTCTATTAATTTGTAATCCACATAAGTGAATAAGTTACATATTTCTGTGTTGGCATGGTTCGAAACTGAGAAACTAAGTTCCTTCCAGCTGGGCCTCCACCACTTCAATCCTCCACTAAATACAAACTCATGTAAGAGAGACGATGAAGTTATCAATTAGTAAGGGAAGAGCTTGGGGGTTGAACAATGTGTTCAGTCTTAAAGGATAAAGGGATGTAGACTCAATGTGAAATGAATAATTCCTCCAGAGTAACTTTGCTCTCAAAGTTGAATTCTTTCTCCTTCTTTCCATAGCTCGGATTTGTCCCATTTATAGCCTTCAAGTGGAACTGAAGGGCTGATTTAGAACGTTTCCAGTATATGGAAGGCCAAGGATCATTGATTGCATGATGTCACATGGAAACCTGACACCATTTTTCAATTTTGGGCACATTTCCCGATGTACGTGGGCTGTAGTGGTGCAACCTACGTATACTTATGTTGTATAGTAGGAAATGTGTGTATATGTGGAAAAAATTACATTTTTAGCTCTAGGATTTGCAAAAGGGGACTTCAAGTCTGCATAGGGAAATGGAAAAAGGCCTTTTGTGCAATATTGCATGGGGTGAGGAAAATCTTTCTCTAACAAAAGTAATGATGATAGATTGTGACATCTCAAATACAATTTTTTCGGCAAATAACCTTGCTTATCATTCTAAGTGTTAAGAACCAAATATCAATATAGCATAGAAAATCCTCAGAAAAAGTACTCAACGCCTTGAAAGAGAGATAATTTCAGATAATAAGCCTCTTCGAGGGGGCAACCTCCTTTTACCCCACTTAAATGTTCAAGTACAAGAT
>SNQJ01S0017361.1:171436-185602 GCA_010110895.2 Picea sitchensis | reverse complement strand
GAAAATGTCTCCTTGGTATATATAGGAGACTAGGAGGTATAATTACAACTAATGGCCTAAAGCCGACATAAATAAAATAACATTACTAATATAATATGCCCCAATTAAGGGGTAATGAGCCAATATTAGGGCTTAACACTAAGACATTTAGCATAATGACATGTAGTACCATTTTGTTTGAAACATGGTTGAACAAAACAAAGTATTATTGGAGAAGTTTGATACCTTGAAGAATGTTGTAGATTCATTGATAGAGTCTTTTAGTACTTAAAATTTCTCTTGGTGCAGAGAATCAATATGCATTGTTGCCCATAACAATTGCTTATATTAATGTCTTCCCCATGCCCCCATTTTGCAAAGTATTCAAATAGTGGGATAATGTTGGATATATGGTGTATCCTTTACAAATAGACTTAATCGTATCCTAACAAGGGTTCAAGGTTTGTTCCCCAAATAAAAGGGTTTTGAGGGGGACCCACCCCTTGGTTCAAGGGCCATGGGAGGCCAACGATCCACCCATCCAAGATTTTGTGGATTTATCCCCTAAGATATATTTATTTTTTTGGTTCGTTATGTATTATTTCGGCCAATGATTTTGACCTGTTGTAATATAATACTAGTTAAGGGATTATGATTGTAACATAATATAGGTTAAGTGATTATGGCTGATTGAAGTTGTAAAATACCTAAATATGTGTATGATGAATGGTTTAGTTAATACAATGAGATAGATAGAGGTGAATCTCTCAGTTAGGATTTTTTTTTGTTAAGGGTTTCTAGGGTGAATCTTGTGCATATTGTGTGAATGTACCATTATTTTTCTTATGTTTTATATTTGGTTAGTATTGATTTTCTTTCAAAAATTTATCAAATTCTTTAATATCGATGATGAGGGACGATTTCAGAGGTAAAATGAGCTCACATCACCAAATATCCCAATAGCTCTAAATTACAACCCTAAACTCCAATGCAAAGACTGGAATGCTCCTATATCACTAAACCTAACCTCTCTAAATAAAAATTTAACACACAATGTCGTCTTAATGATAACTAGATGTTGTCAATCTCAAATTCGATAAAGGTAACACCTTTGAAATCATGAACTCTTCAAATCACAAAGAAAAATTGTTTGAGCTCTTATCCTTCTCTTCCTATAAACCTTTGTCTAAAAATCCTATTAACCAAATTACCAACCTCGTGACCAAAGCTATTGATTCCTCCACCCTAGACCTATATATAAAAAGGTACTTTGTCGCTCGCAACCCCTAACCCTTAGAATTTATGGACAACCGAAAATTGACAAGAAATATAACCCTATGAGATCCATTAGTAGTTCCATTAGAGCCCCTACCTATACCTTTTCCGAATTCATTTTTTATAAAATTCAACCACGTATAGGTCAAACCCCATCCTTCATTATAGATTTCATTTACAAAATTCAAGGTCTCCAACTTGATGAGTAAATCCTTCTAATTAGTTTTGATATCATCTTCCTATTTACCAAAATCCCCATTCCTAGAGTTCTTCACATTATCTCAAAGTTAGTTGATCTTGAACCTTTAAATTGTATAAAAATGTGTCTTGCGACTACCTTCTTCAAATTTAAAGGAAATCTCTATGAATAAACTGAAGGAACTACCATGGGATTGCCCTTGTCCCTTGTAGTTTCCAAATTTAAAATGGAACACTTCTAAACCTTAGACCTTAATAGTTTTCCACTTAAACCCAATTGTTGGTTCTCGTTTGTAGAATGACAGCTTTGTTATTGAACCCCACGACCAAGCTTCCATAAACAAGTTTCTTAACCACCTAAACAATATATTCCTTCACATACAATTGAATCACCATGGAAACCCAACAAAATAATTCTCTACCCTTCCTAGATGCCCTAGAACATAGTTACCAACTTGAGAGGATGAAAGATTTAATCAAGAAAGTATATGACACAACAAACAAACAGTACACATATATTTTACCCTGGAAATCCAAACCAGGAAAACCAACATTCCTTGAGTGTTCTTCTCTCTTTTAGTATTATTCATTCATAATAAAAGGTTACATGTCTAACCTTGGTTCACACCTAAGACACAATCGACATCATACCCTCCTGCTTACACAAGAACAACGTTGTAGCCAATTCGACTTACATTTGCATGACAAACATCCTCTAAAATGAATTCTCTAAGGATTATGTTTTACAACTGATATAGGTGGATATCGGTGGCCACCCACCTATTCGAATTGGCTCAAAACAGTTTGTTGGCAACTTACTATTTTTAGCAGTGCCAAACTTCTGGGTCCTAAATGATTATTTTTCGCAATAGGGCACCCAGATAATAGCCAAAGGCTCTTATTGATCCACAAAAATGAATATCCTCATCAATACCTTTCCAACGAGCTATCATGTGCTGCAAATGGAGATCATATGCCAAGGTTACGCCCCCGGGAAGTTAATACACCAAACTACCCAAAACAGGGTCCACAAAACTGTTGGATTTTCATCTTCTGGGGTTAGGGTTTTGGATCTTCTTTATGTTAAAAATGCCTTTGGAGCCTCATTTTAATAATCATCTTCTTGCAAATGTGAGTATTTGTCACATATTTTCTTGGAGATAAGATGTCACCATTATGGCTAGTCTTTCACTCTGTATTTCTACCGTTTAGTACATTTCACTCATTAATAGAAATTGCATAGATTGTATCTATGTGTTTATGGTTATATATATGATATATCTCTGTTATATTATTGGATATATGATAGATCTCTATACAATTCTTTATTATATCTCCGCTCTCATTTTGTGCCGAAAATAATCTGGATTGGTTGTATCAGAGCATGCTGCTCTTGATCATTTTTCAATGCATGTCCCCGACGAGGTACGAGTATAGAAATTTGGGTCTTGAGCTTGTATCTCTTGAGGGAAATTGCTCTCACACGCCCAAGAAACCATCCATGGTCGAAGAAAATAAAAACGATGGAGCAAAAGATTCTATCAATCTGTTGCTTGAGCAAGCTCTCATACTACAAAGGGACGAAATGATGGAGAATTTTTCCCACATCCTTCAACGCATGTTCATAACAACAGGAATGTATTCATCAAGAAGACACTTTGAAAGAAACTCTTCTTTCAAGGTACAAGTCAATTTTTATATTCCCGTATTTGAAGGTCAAATAGATGCAGATGCGCTAAAAAAATGGTTAAATATGTTAGAAGGTTATTTCTCTGTTCACAATTTTTCCAACAGGGAAAAGATCACCTTCACACTCTTGAAGGTTCTCCCCCATGTCAAACATTGGTGGGAAACTTATTGGGAGCAAAGTTCCACAGAGGAGTCTGGAATAAATGGGACCGATCCCACTTGGGATTTTTTTGTAGATGTGGTCAAGGAACAATATTAACCTGTTGGTAACTATGACGACCAATACATGAGATGGACCACATTCCGTCAAGAGAGGGGTCAAGAAGTGTAGGAGTTCACCAATACCTTCCATACCTTGCGCACCAAGCTAGGTATCAGAGACTCTGAGCAAAATTTGGTTTTGAAATACCATGGGGATCTACATAGATACATCCAAACTAAAATGGATTTCCTGAACATCTCATCACTGGGAGTTTCCTATCGATATGTTGTTAAAATTGAGCACAAATTTACGCACCAAAACAAATGAGAGTTCAGGTCTAAAAATCCGCAACAACCAAAGTATGATAAAGATGGCCCTAACAAGCAGCCTCCCAAAAACCAATCCAAGCCATAGGAAAAGAAGGGCCACGGGAAGACAAAAAAGGACAATGGAAAGTGGTGTGATTTCCACAATATCCCCTGGCACAACATTGATGAATGTTGCTCAAAAAAATCATTGGTGGTCGAGATCAAAGAAAAGGATTCGAACCCCGATTTAGAATCTGATTCACAAAATAATGGGAGAAGACAGATCATCAACGTAGACTCCACTGTTATTGTCGCAACTGCAACAATTCAACCAAAAGAAATAGCAGATCCTGAAGAGGGGGAGCACCTTTTTCATTCACATATGTGGGTGAAGGGGACCTCACTGCATTTTATTCTTGATAGTGGAAGCTAGAAGAACCTCATCTCAGCAAAGGTCGACAATCAGTTGGGATTGTCAAAAACACCACACCCGCAACCATACAACATTGGGTGGCTTTGCCAAGGAGGAGATATTTGTGTCAGCCAACAATGTCGATTGTCGTACAACATCCAACCCTTCCAGGATTGGTTATTATGTGATGTTGCCCTGCTGAATTTCTATGAAGTTCTTTTGGGCCAGCCATATATGTGGAAGAACCATGCTATTTATGAGTCTCAACCTTGTAGTGTCATTGTTACTCTGGGGGGTCATCTCTACATAATACCAGAGCTAGTTCCAACTATTGTCCCACCTAAACAGTGTCGCAAGGTAGTATCTCATACTACAAAATTTGGCTTCTTAACAATCTGTTCAAAAGTTGAACAAAAGGACATTGGAACCACTGCAACCTTAGTCCAAACAACTTCTATCCAACAGAAGCAGGTCGACCAGACTAAAGCAAAGAGAAAAGATTCCTTCTGCATGCATTCATCTCATCAGGTTCTCAATAACCTCCCACAAACCAAGCAACACAACTTCTTCAGCAAGGCAAGAAACTCACCAAGGTTCAGATTCAACAAGCACTTTCCCCTCTCCCCTAGGAACTCAATGCAATGGATCAAAACTATTTATTGGCAACTTACTAATTTTAGTAGTTCCAAACTTTCAAGGTCATTTTGAGGGCATAAACGACGTGTTTTTTTCGCGATCGAGAACCTCAATTATATCCAAAGGATTTTATTGAGCCCCAAAAATTAATCGCCTCTTCAATACCTTTCCAACGAGCTATCATTCACCCCAAACGAATATCATATTCCAAAGTTAGACCCCTGGGAATTTGATACACCAAACTACCCAAAACGGGGTCCACAAAACTATTGGCTTTTCATCTTCCTGGGTTAGGGTTTTCTATTTTCTTTATGTTAAAACTTCCTTTGGAGCCTCATTGTAATAATCATATTCTTGCAAATGTGAGTAGCCATCACATCTCTTCTCAGATATAAGTTTTCACCATTGTAGCGAGTCTTTCACTCTGTATTTCTACAGTTTTGTACATTCTGCTCATTAATAGAAATTGTGTATTATTGTATCTCTGTGTTTATGGTTATATCTCTGATATGTATCTCTTATATTATTGGATATCTGATAAATCTTTGTACAATTATTTATTATATCTCTGCTCTCATTTCATGCCGAAAATAATCTGGATCAACAACATTACAACACGCCTTCTTTATAGGATTTACAACAGGAAAAAACCCTAAAGAAAATGGGCCCAAAAATGGTTACAAATCCATGCAGATCATTGGCTACAAATCCCATGAATATCGAGATTTTGTTACATTCGAATACCAAGTCAGATTACTCGTCGACTAACAGTCAACCTTCATTCAATCTTCAGTCGATTGCCACACGCCCGTTGTCGACCTCTTGTCGGTTGACCTCTTCGACTTGATGTCAATTTATTTAACATGTCAAACCACCTTGACCTTCGACTTCGACTTTACCCGGTCGACGCACCTTGACATTTGACTTGTTGTCTATCCACCTCGACTTCGTCTTTACCTGATCAAACCACATCGACCCTGAACTTTGAATGTCAGTCGATCCACCTTGACTTTCACTACAAAGAATATAACAACCCAACATTCTCCCACTTGTTTTCTTATTTACTGAAACCGGGAGACCTATGAAATTTTGTTCACAGACCTAGGGAAACAATTACCATTTCCTCTCTGCACCAAGAGAACTTCACATCACTCACAGACTTGGTCAACGAGTCTACTACATTTTCCAACATGTTTACTTTCTCCAGTAGCACCTTGTTGCTTTCTACCATGTATCTCACGAAATGGTATTGTACATCAATGTGCTTAGTCTTAGAATGATAAGCAGGGTTCTTTTCTTGAAATATTGTCCATTGATTGTCACAACATATCTTCATATCTCTCTCCTCAAACTCGATTCCTGAACACAACCTTTGCAGCGATACTGCTTCTTTGCTTCCATGAGTGGTTGCCATGTATTCATCTTTTGTTTATGATAGGGATACGACTACCTGTCGCTTACTCATCTAGCTGATTGCTCCACTAAACATCTTGAATACATATCCATTGGTTGACCTCTATTGATCCAGATCTCCAACCCAGTTGGTGTCAACAAAGCCATGTACGTTTAATTCACTATCACCTCCAGGTTTTCCTTGGTAGCATATATCATAATCTTTTGTGCTACACAAATACATGAATAATCTCTTGACAACTATCCAGTTCTCCTTCCCAGGTGTCGACATGTATCTTCTCAACACTCCCACTGCAAGGGAAATGTATGGTCTAGTGCAGACCATCACATACATTAGAATACCAACAACACTTGCATAGGGAAGATGTGCCATTTCCTTTATTTCTTCTTGTGTCTTTGGACATTGTTCAACAGTTAGCCTTGCTCCCACAGGAATTGGCACCTTTACATGTTTTCAATCCTGCATGTTGAAACGTTTCAAAACTGTTTCAATATGCTTTGTCTCATTCAACCATATCTTTCTAGCTGCTTGATCTCTCTTAATATCCATTCCTAGAATGAAGTTTGTTGCACCGAGATCCTTCATGTCGAACTTGGAGGATAACTGCTTCTTCACCTACTTTATTGCGTACATGATGTTTCCGATTAGCAACATGTCATCAACATACAATGCTACATATATGAAATTCCCACCTTGTTCTTTGGAATATATGCAGTAATCAACTTTGTTTCTCACAAATCCCAAACTAAGGATGTATGTGTCAAACTTTTGGTACCATATGCTTGGTGATTTATTTATACCATAAAGGGATCTTTTCAGTTTGCACACTAAATATTTCTTTCCCTTTACTACAAATCCTTCAGGTTGTTTCAAGTAGATTTCTACTTTTAGGTCCTCATGTAGGGACAATGTCTTCACATGCATCTAATCTATTTCCAGATCAAATGTTGCAGCCAGAGATATTAGTACTATAATGGAAGTTAATTTTGCAATAGGGAAAAATTCTCACCAAAGTTGACTCCTTCGACTTGGGAATATCCTTTCGCTACACGTCGAGATTTGAATTTCTCAACTTGACCTATTGCATTCATCTTCTTCTTGAATACCCATTTGCTACCAATAGGATTTATTCCACTAGGTAACTTGACTAAGTCCCATGTCTCATTCTTGTGCAAGGATTCCATCCCTTTGACCATGGTGTCCTTCCAGTGTTTTCCCTCTGCTGAGTCGACTGCCTCCCCTACTGACTTGGGCTCATCGTTAGTGGCAGTTAACATGAATGTAGAATGAAATTTGGGTGTCTTACTCTTTCTAACCTCCTTACAACTGGGGTTGGTTGTTCCACCTCTTCTTCTGATTCAGTCGACTCATCTAAATCATCTTCTTTGTTCCTTAGTTCAAATTGCACTGTCTCAGGATTATTTTCAGTATGAAAAATTTCTTTGGGCTCGGACTTACTTCTGAATTCTCTGAAGACCACATCTCGACTATACACTATTTTCATTGGTTCAGGATCATAGGGCTTATATCATTTCATTCCTTCTTTATATCCAATGAAAATACATTTGACTTCCTTCTTGTCTAGCTTGCTCCTTTTTCCCTTGGGAACATGCACAAATGCATCACAACCAAATATTTTGAGATGTGAAACTGAAGGCTTCTTACCCGACCATGCCTCATGTGGAGTCGTGTCGACCAACAACGACGAAGGAGACATATTCAATAGATATTTTTCACTATTGACTGTCTCCGCCCAGAATTCTTGTGCGAGCCTAACACCATTGAGCATGCTCCTTGCCTTGTCCATCAATGTTCTATTCATTCTCTCAGAAACTCCATTTTTCTATGGGGTATATGGTGTGGTAGTTTGGCGTGCTATGCCACACTGCTTGCAGAACTAATCAAATTCTTTTCCACAGAATTCACCACCATTGTTAGTTCTCAACACCTTAATATTATTATCTCTTTGGTTTTCTACAAGAGATTTAAACTCTTTGAATTTATCGAAAACCTATGGTTTCTTCCTTAGGAAATATATCTATGTCTTCATGGAAAAATCATATATGAAGGAGGCATATTACATGGATCCACCAAGTCAAGGCACTGAAACAAGGCCAAACACATCATTATGAACCAACCATAGAATCCCATTTTCCCTTGTCGAACTAGATGGGAACCTCACCCTACTTTGTTTTCCATATTTACAATGTTCACAAAAGTTGACTTCTAAATTACATGCAGGAAAGTCTTCAACCATACCTTTGTTATGCATAGCTCGAAGTCCTTTTTCTCCAATGTGTCCCATCCTCTCATGTCATAGCATGGTCGGGTCAACTTTATGATGACTTGTCGAGTTGGTTTGGATCGACTCATCCCGAGTCGAGTAAAGTTGAGTCGAAGTTGAGTCGACTTCAGGAACAACGATGTTGTTTCATCCAGTCGATTTGACATTTCCTAGTTACTTGTATAGGGTTCCAATCCGAACTCTTTTCATTAATACCATCACACCTCTGACAATCTTGCACGAATCCTTCTGAAATAGAGTGTGCACCCCTACATGACTCATCTTTCTTATAGATATCAGGTTTCTTTCCAAACCTGGAATGTGTAGCACACCTAGAAGGGTTCTAGTCCTCCTATCTTGCAGTATCAGTCGAACTCTTCCTCGTCTGACAATTGTGGTTGTCAATTCATTCCCCAAGAACACTTCTTCTCCTTAATATCATTCATATTCACATAACCATTCTCTATGTGGTGTCATATTATAGGATGCTCTTGAGTCAATCAACCAAACATCTTGATTTGACTGTGTACTGGTTGATGCTAGGTACACATCACCTCTCTTATTTGGAAAGATCTTTCTCTCAGTCGACTACTTCTTGTCGAATCTTGTACTGAATTCCATTTCCTTCGACTTGCAGTCCCTTTTGTAATTCCTAGCTTTACCGCATTTCCAACATCTTCTTGTCTACTAAACTAGGGATTTAGATCTACCCTTTGACTTATACTTTCTACTGGAGAATTTTTATTTATCTCTGTCAATCGGTCGACCTCTCACCACTAAAGAATCTTTGGTCGATCCTTCCATGTTCTTCCTTCTCAATTCTTTTGAGAGTAGAGATGCAACCATGTCTTCTTGTGCTAATTTATTTGTATTACTCCCTATATCCATGACTAAGCCATTCCAGGAATCTGACAAAGAACATAATAGGCTAATACATTTCTCCTCCTCAGTGATTTTAATATCCACAAAAGATAATTGACTTATAATGGTATTAAACACATTTAAATGCCCAGTCACCGAACTTCCATCACTCATCCTCAGAAGATACAGTGTCTTTCTAAGAAACATCTTATTTACGAAATATTTCGACTAGTACAATCTTCCCAACTTGTCCCACAACTTCTTGGTTGAATCTTCACCTGAGACATTCAACAGTGTTGAATCTGTAAGACAAAGTCGAATCATACTCCTTTCTCTTCTATCAAGTTTCTTCCATTCTTCCATCGACATACTTTTCAGCATGGTACCTAGACATGCCATTGTCCATTTTTCTCGATCTAAAAGGATATCTTCAATTTTAAGCTTCCAAAGCTCTAAATTCTGGCCATTGAATTTTTTGATCTTTGTTCTCGAGTTGCTCGTCATTATTTAAAACAATCTTTAGCACAATATTTAAATATTTTAGACTTACAACTCTTAATGAACCTAGGGTTTAACTCAGATCCAAGGTTGTTAATTCAAGCTCTGATACCACATGTTAGGAAATGAGACACACTTCCACGCTAAACCTAGAAGAAGAGAGGAAGAAAGATTTAATCAAGAAAGTAAATGACACAACAAACACACAGTACACAGGGATTTTACCCTGGAAACCCAAACCGGGAAAACCAACATTCATTGAGTGTTCTTCTCTCTTGTTGTCTTATTGATTTGAAAATGATCTTTTAAAGAATTAGTTGAGTTTTAAGCATGTGTTAAATTACCATTCAAAAAACTTAAATGAGGAAGGATATTTTAATGAAAGAATGTTGCAACCATCTTAAAGAATACAGAACAGAAAATAGACACAAGGAACAACAAACCATAACACCAAGATTGATAACAGAGTTCAACAAGGTTGCCTACGTCTTCGGTCCTTTGTCTCAATCGGGAAGGCTTTATTATTAATCTTCAATGCTACAAAATTACATCAGAAGTATCCCAAATGGATTAAAAACTGGTCTGGATGTGTTCTACTTGACCTTAAGAATCCAACATAACTAACGAAATTGAAAAATGTTGAGCGTAGCTCTTAGAAATGGCCTCCAAAGTTCGCTTCCTCAATAGATTCCCTGCATGAAAATGGCTTAAGCTTCCAAAATATTCAACATTCTGCTATTTCTGAACCTCTTTATGCTGTCAAAAACCTCTTTTTTATATATATTTGGAGTTGGGGGTCATCTCCCAACTTCCTCCCAAGATCTGGCCTCAAATCGGGCTCCAAATCCCCCAATAATGGGAAAAATCCACAAAAATCATCATAATAAAAACCAAAAAATCCAACAATATAGTTTAAAACCCATATTTGGAAAAAATGCGTGGAAACCCCCTAAGTCTTCAGGCTCTTCATCATATGGGAATGACCCATTTGGCCACACGTTTAAGCAATGGTGCCCTAGTCTTCTACCTGGTCCTCTGCCCTTAGTCACATGCCAATCCATGTGGCCACGCGCTGGAGTGGAGCCGTCGGTCCTCCAGATCCCTAGTCACATGGAGGGTTGTAACCGTGCCCTTGGTTCCTGGTTGGTCAGGCTAGCCCCCCATTGACCAAGATTTATCCCCAAAACCTTGCAACATCAAACTGAAATAAATATTTTGCTACATGTATAAACAAGAAGTAACCAACATGCTTGATATGCTTGCACAACATTAACTTATATTGAAGCAAAGTATGATTGAATTCCCATTCTACAACCATCTCATGTTCATGCTTAAGATCAACTGCTTTAATTGGCACAATTATAGGTGTGTTTCTTTCATAAGTTGCCTTCCATAATTGTTCCATTGTTTGAAGAGATTGATTTGCTTTTATGTGATGAACATGTAAAACATATTCATTGCCTTCTTTAGTTAAGTGATATTGATTAGGTTCCATGTAGAAGATTTCTTTGTGATCATATAAATAAGCTCTTCCTAAGACCATTCCACATGTTTCGAGCGGCACCACATCACATGTTACTTCGTCCACATACTTAGATGTAATTGCAAATTTTATGATACATTGCTTTGTTATGGGAAATTTATGATCTTTGCTTATCCAATTAAGTGAATAGGGTTTGTGATGCATCTTAGTGTTTAATCCCAATTTCTTAACCACTTCCTCTGAAATTAAGTTAGATTGAGATCCACTATCTATCAATGTATCGATCTTAGTATGTTTCATTATGACCCTTATGTGAAACACTTTACTTCTAGAATCAATCATCACCAATTTTACCTGTCAAGCCAACTTTTGTAATCTTAGTCTCATCAGTTGAATCATACCCCAAGTCTGTTGGTCGTGTTGTTGTTGCAACTTTTTGCTTCCCTTTTCTCTGTTTGAACCACTTCGGTCTCTTCTCTAGGTGCAATTTCCAGTAATGATCATCATCATGCCCTTCTTTCTTGCAATGCTTGCAAGAGATCTTCTCTTCCTTTATTGTCGTTGAATTTTCTTTCTTTCCATTCCCCTTTCTTTTGTCTTCTTTCCTTGAAGACGATTCCCCTGATACACCAACTCTTGTTTTCCCTGCTTCAATATACATTGCTTGAATAGAAACCTCATCAAGATTATTAGGTCCAAACATAAATACAGTGTTATGAATATGTGAAGATAAACCTCCTATATACTTCATAAGAGTTTCTTTTGTATGTAATGGAATATTTAACATTAATTCCATCTTATGAAATTCATCTGTGTATTCTTGCATAGTTTGTCCTTTTCTTAGTTTAAGACTTTGCCATTCAATTAAATCCTTTTCCTTATAAACCAAAGGATAAAACTGCTTTCTAAGTGAAAAAACAAAATCTTTCCATGATGGAAATACATTACCAACTTGTTGAGTACCATGTTGCAACTTACTCTGCCACCAGATGAGTGTTTTTCCTGCAAAATGAAACGATGCCAATTTGATTTGCGTTGCCTCATCGTTGATTTGTTGCACACTGCAATAAGCTTCCATATGTCTGACCCAGTTATCAAGCCTCTCAACATTTACTTCCCCATCATACATGGGAAATTCAAATTTTACATCAAGCTTAAGTAATGGCATATCATGCTTATGTTTATGAGAATGTTTTCTAGCGGTAGAAGTTGAACTTGTACTTGAAGAAGAAGAAGATGGAGATGAAGGAGGTGAAGGAGAAGTTTTAGGAGGGTCCTCTCCTTCTTCTCTTTTGTGTTTTTTTGAATATTCCCCTTGAAAAGGCCTCTTTCATTCCAAGTAATCATCATACAACACTTTTACCATCTCCGACATGGCAAAGAAAGATCTTTGAAACTCTCTTTCATTTTTAGAAAGACCTTCTTTCGATGCCATCTTCTCACTTTGGGATGTCCTCTTTCTTTATCCAATCTCATGATATCCTTCTACAATCTCGCCTTCACCACAACTTAGCTTTTCCTTGGAAATCATGTAAACTCAAACAACCAACTTTCAACTTGCTCTAATACCACTTGATCCGAAAATGATCTTTTAAATACTTGGTTGAGTTTTAAGCATGTGTTAAATTACCATTCAAAAACTTAAATGAGGAAGGAAATTTTAATGAAATAATGTTGCAACCATCTTAATAATACAAAACAGAAAATAGACATAAGGAACAACAAACCATAACACCAAGATTGATAACGGAGTTCGGCAAGGTTGCCTATGTCTTTGGGCCTTTGTCTCAGTTGGGGAGGTTTTCTTATTAATATTCAATGCTGAAAAATTACATTAGAAGTATCCCAAATGGATTACAAACTGGTTTGGTTGTGTTCTGCTTGACCTTAAGAATCCAACACAATTGACGGCACTGAAAAAGGTTGAGCGTATCTCCCAAAAATGGCCTCCAAAGTTCGCTTCCCCAATGGCTTCCCTGCATAAAAATGGCTTAAGCTTCCAAAATATTCAACATTCTGCTATTTCTGAACCTCTTTTTGTTGTCACAAACCTCTATTTTTTTATATATTTGGAGTTGGGGGTCATTTCCCAACTTCCTTCCAATATCTGGCCTCAAATCGAGCTCCAAATCCCCCAATAATGGGAAAAAACCACCAAAATCAGCATAATAAAACCCAAAAAGTCCAATAATATAGTTTAAAACCCATATTTGGGAAAAATGTGCGCCAACCCCCTAAGTCTCCAGGCTCCTGCTCATATGGGAATGGCCCATGTGGACACACTCTTAATCGCTAGTGCCCTAGTCTTTTGCATGGTCCTTTTCCCTTGGTCACATGCCAAGCCATGTGGCCACGTGTTGGAGTGGAGCCCCCAGTCCTCCGAATCCCTGGTCACATGGAGAGTTGTAACCGTGCCCTTAGTTCTTGGTCAGTCGGGCTAGCTCCCCGCCAACCGGGCTTTATCCCCAAAACCCTGCAACATCAACTTGAAACAAATATTTTTCCACATGTATAAACAAGAAGTAACGTAGCTCGGATGGTGCGCCCCCTTTCATGAAGTCATTGGTTATTTGGAGGCTGGGTGATTGAATCTTGTGGAGGTTGTAACAAATTTTTTGACCAGCCAATATTGGCCAAATAAGGAGTGCCATGTGGCACCCTATTATTGGGCCACATGTCACCCTGTGATTGGACCATACAATCCAGTCATCGACCCAGTCTCCTATATAGTCAGCGCACTTTCAGCTGCACAGTCAGCCCATATGCCATGTGTCGACCTGTCATCCTACCATGTCGCTAACATACCTGCGACGCGTCATGTTGTTGTTAGTGCGACGCCACATCCATACAACCACGTGTCATACCCAGATGATGCCACATGTCACCACGTCAGTTTTGGGTATGTGTTATAGTCTTTGTCGGGCACG
>SNQJ01S0017361.1:110834-170228 GCA_010110895.2 Picea sitchensis | reverse complement strand
CATTGTAACATGATGAATAATATAGAATATGTTGGTTTTCCCAGTTTGGGTTTCCAGGGGAAAAATCTTTGTGTAATGTTTGTATTTGCCATTGTATTTTTTCTGTTCCTTTACTGAATATCTGTTTGCAATAGATATTGTACAAGGTTAAAATCTATAGTCAGCGTCCATACAACCACGTGTCACTTCCATACAGTGCCACGTGTAAAAATTTTATAGGTCCAACTCAGCCATGAAAATGCCAAAAATGAGTGACACATGTCACCTCCTGATGCTGCCACATGTCCTTGTTGACGTCATCATGACGTCATGCCGACATCACTTGACACGTCATGTTGACGTCAGCAGTACGACCTATTGATTGTTGACTTTGACTTTTGACTTTTTTGCCTGTTTGGAAAATCGATCAAAACGCGATAATTTTTGAATAATGTGTCCATTTAAAAAAAAACATATATGGCAGGAATCATTGTGACAAGCCCGACGCAATGGCGTTGGTTTTGTCTGATTCCGAGAAATTTTTTTTTAGGCCTTCCTGGATCCATTTGGATCACTTATTCATTCAGAATAAAAGGTTACATGTCTAACCTTGGTCCACACCTAAGACACAATTGACATCATACCCTCTTGCTTACACAAGAGCAACCTCGTAGCCAATTCGACTTACATCTGCATGACCAACAACCTCTAAAACGACTTATTTAAAATTAACTTTTATAAAATTACAACATGCCTTCTTTATAGGCTTTATAGTAGGAAAAAACCTAAAGAAAAGGCGCCCAAAAACGGTTATAGATCCACCCATATCATTGGCTACAAAACCCACAAATCTCAGGATTTTGTTACAGTCGACTACTAAGTCGGATTACCTATCGACTACTAGTCGACCTTCATTCGGTCTTGAGTCGGTTACCACACGCCTGCTGTCGACCTCTTGTCGGTTGACATCTTCGACTTGTTGTCGATGTCTTTACCATGTCGAACCACCTCGACCTTCGACTTTACCTGATCGACTCACCTCAACCTTCGACTTGTTGTCGATCCACCTCGACTTCGTCTTTACCCGGTCCAACCACCTCGACCTACGACTTCAACTGTCAGTCGATCCACCTCAACTTTCACTGCAAAGAATATAACAACCCAACATGTTGAAGCCATGACCTTGACCATTTGTACCATTGCGAACAAAAACTTTCAAATCGATCCTTGAAACAAAAAGTGGTGCTACTAGTAGCACTCCCTTTTTTATTTCAAGGTTAAAATTACAACCTGTTTGATATAGTGGCCTTGATAACCAATGTCATTGCAAACCAAAACCTCAAAATAAACACTCGAATCAAAATGTGATGCTATTCACAACACCATTTTTGTTTTGTTTTAGGCCTAAAATTTACATCTGAGTGTGTAGGTTTTCGCATTTAATCATGATGTTGCTTCAACTTTCTAAAATTAAATTGTGTATGTTTACATGTAGAAAGTTTAAGCTAAAATTTACATAACCAAAAGAAAACAAATTTTAAAAAAATTGGAAAAAAACAAACATTTTAAATTAAAAAAAAAAATAAAAAAAAAAAAATTTTAAAAACAAGAAATCAAAACCAAAGTAGACATGTGTATATAACATGTGTTTCCTCCTTAGAGTTCACAAATTCAAATTCAGAGAGGGGTAGGGTATGTATACCTCCGTAGACTTTACCAGTCAAATCATTGTGTGGAGGAGGTCCCTTGTCCCATAAACAAGGGGGTCTCATAGACCAATTGGTGTCTCTGTGACCTTAAAAATAGATTATTATTATTATTATTATATAATAACAAAAATATTTAAAAAATATATATTAAAAATACATATAACAACAAAAATATTTAAAAATATATATTAAAAAATACTTACCTTAAAAAAACACTTTAATTTAAATTTAAAAAAAAAAAAACTAAATACAAAAATTGTTTAAAAAAAAAAAAAACTTTAAATCACAAATTAAAAAAAAAAGTTTTGGATGCCTTCAACTCTCATCTTTCTTTAATTTTCATCATGGTGAATTTATTCATTTTAAATATGAAATTAAATATATAGCAACTAGTGATATATGATGATAATTAACATCCATTAAAACTAATTAATATATATTTAAAGCAATCACTATAGTTATATTCTAAAAATCAAATTAAATTCATGTAAGAAAAAAAAAATGAGAACATGACTTGAGATCGGCCGAAAATCAAATTAAATTCATGTAAGAAAAAAGTGAGAACATGACTTTAGTTCGGCCAACAACGGCCAACAAATGGTGTGGAAAAGAAGAATAGAGTGGTCTTTACTTCCTACCTTTATGGACGCCGATATTCTAGGGCGCGCGAAAGTTTCCGATCCATTCGTAAGCCGATGGAATCCATAAATTTGCTGCCCGGCTTATGAATGGTTGTTTTGAAATATAAATGGTTTCCATTTACAAGTTATTCAATGACTTGGAAGATGACATATAAGGCAAGTATATGGACCTTTACAAATATTCAAATTCGGACCCATGATACTCTTAATCTATATGAAGTTGTAAAATTATTTTGCTTATTGAACTTTTTGTCAACCACGTTAAAAAAAAAGTTGAGAGATCTTGTAATACCTTGCCACATTTTACATGTTTTTTTCATACAAATGATCTACCCAAATGCTAAAGTTGAAATAAAATAAAATTAAATGAAAGACAGACCACTAAAGGTTTAAAATTAAATTAAAGAAAAGCAAGTCAAGGTGTAGGTAGAGATGGAGACATAGTACGTCCTCAGTGGTAAAGTTAATGTGAACGAGTTTGTATTAAGGGTTCTAAATTAGATAGATAATTTATTAAAGGTTTGTACCAAGGGCTTTACATTCGAAAGAGAATAAAGCCACGAGAAAATGTTCATACTTCCACATTTATTACGAGAGATTTACATTGGATGGAAGATTTAATATTTTAGAAAATGTTAAATATATAACATTAATTTTATTAAATGTATATGTTATCTTAACAAAGGAGTTTAGAAAATAAAGAGTTTTATTAAAAAAAAATGCCATAGTATAACACCAATTCAAATGTATATGCTATCTTAACAAGGGAGTTTAGAAAACAAAGAGTTTGATTAAAAAAAATTGCCCTCGTATACCACCAATTCAAGATATCCTCTCCTAACAATGGAGTTCAATTCAAGATATCTTCTTCTAACAAGGGAGTTTGAGTTTTTGTAAAGAGCGTTATGAATTATTTTTTTAAATTACATTAAATATATTATATGTAATATTAAATTTGTTAAAAAAAAAAGCATTTGCATTAAATATGTTGAAAGTATATATTAAAAAAAAAGTTTTCAGAGACTATATGATATGTTCAACAAAGTCTTCAGTATGATATGGTTAAGAATTGTATTTTTTGTTAATTTTTTTAATAAAAAATGAAATATTGATTAGCAAAAAAACATAAGTAATAAAATCAACTCAATAAGTTTATAGAACAATGATATTATTGTATAAAGTGGATTTTAAAAGGATGCATTTATAGTCATTTTGGAATTAAGAAAGTCAATTCCAAATCGCTTGGTTTAGAGAAAGAGAGAGAGAGCGAGTTTAATGTTTAAGAACATGTGTATTCTCCTACGAAGTCACAAGTTCAAATCTAAAGGGGCTAGGGTATGTATACCTCTGTAGACTTTATCAATAATATCATTGCACGGAGAGGGTTCCTTGTCCCACAAACAAGGGGGTCTCATACACCAATTTGGTAAAGGGGTAGGGTATGCATACCTCCATAGACTTTAGCAATAATATCATTGCGTGGAGAGAGTCCCTTGTCCCACAAACAAGGGGGTCTCATACACCAATTTGGTGTTTGACTTGGCCATGACCTTATAATTTATTGTTTTTATTATTATTATTATTATACACACACCAAACATCGATTTGGAATTACTTTCTTAATTCCAAAATGACCATACATATATATATATATATATAATATTTAACTTCTTTAAATATTTTTTTTTTTTTAAATTTAAAATGTTCATTTTTTTTCAATTAAAAAAAACATTAGTTATGTAAATTTTAGTCCAAAACAAAAAATGTTGTAGGTAGAACCACATTTTGATTTGAGTGTTTATTTTGAGGTTTTCATTTGTAATGGCACAAGTTGTCAAGTCAAGCCCACTGCATTAATAGGTTGTAATTTCAACCTCGAAATAAAAAAGGGGGTGCTACTAGTAGTACCACTTTTTGGTTTGGAAATCAACTTTAAGGTTTTTGTTCATAATGGCACCAATTGTCAATGTCACAGTTTTAAACGAGTTGTAATTTTTACCTTGAAAAAAAGGGAATGCTACAAGTAGCATCTCTTTTCATTTTGAAGGTTGATTTAAAGGCTTTTGTTTGCTACAATACAGGTTGTCAAGGCCATAATTTTAAACGAGATGTAATTTTAACTTCAAAATAAATAAATAAAATAGGGTGATTATGGAAGTACCACTTTTGATTCGAGATTTGATTTAAGGTTTTTAATTGCAACTTTATAGGGATTTAAGGCTATCGTGGCAAAAGTTTGTAATTTTAACTTTTTAAAAAAAAAGTGATTCTCGTAGCACTATTTTTTTATTCAGAGGTTGATTTTGGTGTTTTTCACACAAAAAATGTGCTTTAGGGATAGAGTTTTTATTTTGAGGTCACAGTTATCGTCAAGTTGGTAACTATGTTTATGAAATAAAATTCACAATCTTTAAACTTGTTTATTCATTTTCATAGCTATAATTTCTTTGTTTTTGTTTCTTTTAATGGATATAATTTCTTTGTTTTTGTTTCTTTTAATGGATAGACTAAGGTTTATTGTTATATGAATCTACTTTTGGACTAGGGCTTTTATACTCGAACTCTATATTTGTTTGTATCTAAGGCACAATCCTTAGATCTAGAAATTTTCACACCCTTGATACTAATTTCCACAAACAACTAATGAAAATTTTCTTGAAGTAAACAACATATATAACTTAGCCTCCAACATAACATGCATGGAAAAAATGAGTAATTAAGTAGCCTCATGATTGCAATGGATATAGGAAAAGGTAAGGCTCAACACAATAAGACTTGGGTTTTTATTGGTAAACCATTTCAATCTAACTCATATCATTTCCATCCACCTTGCCAATTATTTCCAAAATAAATAAAAACTTTTTCAATGAGGTAAGGTCTCTTCTACTTTATTTTATATCCATCAATCTTAGATAAGCTAATACGAACATTCCAAGATCACCATGCAAATGTGTATAATCATAAAAATATGCTTGTAGGAATATGGATTAAGGTTTATATAAAAATGACAAGTGCAGGTGATATCCATGTGCTACATAGCCTCCCAAATTGGACTACAAAATAACCACTTTCGGCACATTGAAGGACTTGGTATGAATGTAACATTATGCTATAGCTAAACACAAAATTTGTAGAATATACCAAATCAACTACAAGGCTGATACTAGACATTCCCATAGATCAAACACCAACACAACACTATATACGTGATTATGGAAAATGAGGAAAAGATCTAAATCTCAAACACATATACCCAACAACCTACTATATATTTTATATTAATAAACTCAAGGCAAAAATACAATGGCTCTCCCATCATCCTTAGCACAAGAGACTTCTACAAGGAAAATAAACTCTTATATGATCAAAATGGTAGCCTAGAACCTATCATGGCCAACTCTTCAAACCCCCAAAAGGGAAAAGTCCTCCATAATAACCTACAACCATTTAGATATTATTAATAATAGTTGAATCGAGTGTTGTTTACAATAATAATATGATCCAAATATCCAGCATAAGGACTAGTTAGAAATGGTCTCAATGGGGAGGTTTTAGGACCAAGACAACTTCTCAAACTCTTCAAACCCCCAAAAGGGAAAAGTCCTCCATAATAACCTACAACCATTTAGATATTATTAATAATAGTTGAATCGAGTGTTGTTTACAATAATAATATGATCCAAATATCCAGCATAAGGACTAGTTAGAAATGGTCTCAATGGGGAGGTTTTAGGACGAAGACAACTTCTCAAAGGAGCAAGTTGAATTGGGGTGCCAGAAGAGACAAAATAAAGGAATTTAATGACTATCTATCTCAAAAAACAATAGTAGTGGAACCCAACAATTTAAGGAGTTAAAACATGAGGATCAGACAGCTCGAATTTTCATAAATGACAACAAGAGAAAGTTGGTGATCGTATGATTTTGTAGCAAGAAAAATGCCCAGCTAGACGTGGTATGAATTTTAGTCAAATAATAATTGGATTAAAGGAAAATTGAGGGAAAATCTCAACTACAAAAGGAAAAATGAATTGGGTAACGAGACATTGGGAAAACGAACATGGTTAAGAAACATACTCATGAGACTGCAAAACTAACATCACTAGCAATGCATATAGACATGAAGGAAATTCCAAATATACTTCAAAGGCATGAAGTTTACATCCTCTACATTTCCCTTCAAATGTGATGATTGAGGCTTGTCCATGGTGGCCCTCCTCGTCCTTCCTTTTCCCTTTTGACCCATTAACACTTCCAGAAAATAATATTAACTTAGGCGACTATAAGATGCTAGGACCATTGGGGTTTGGGTGTAACTTGATACGAAACAAAAAAACAGTATTGTAGATAATCGAAGAGGAAATAAGATTTTAAAAATCAAAAGGTGGTGTCTAAATATACCATTAAAACACTTAAGCATAGCGCATTGTGATCAAAACATCACAATGCATATTGAACATCTTGTACACAACAACGATATCACCAATCGCTTGATCAACTTGATATGCTTGATGATAATGACCCATAAGCTCTGTTATTTATAGCTTAAATATCTAACCAACTTCCTTGAAATTGGGAGGATCTTTTCCACATAACCGTCAATTTTTTGAGTTGACTCCGTTAAATCCACACTGTCTAGTCGGCGCGACAAGGATGCTCGACTTAACCATCCATGCATCCAACTCGTTGTCTATTTTTTAGCTAGTTGATCCACTGAGCAACTATATTTGATTGATAGTCAATTGTCCGACCGACAGACTTGTCGAAGACTCGACCAACTAATGTAGGGATCTGCTCGATTGCTCAACCGATTGTTTCTAGATGTAGGTCGATCGCTAGATCGACTAATTCTAGGATAAGTATGTTGAACCATCATAACTTGATGTTCCAACACCCCCCCTTGTCAACACATGGCTCTGGAGATTCAAGAGGTGAAATTACATCAACATGACGCCCCCCCCATAATTTCATCTTCTTGAAGCCCAAACATCATACAAAGCTTGATAAATCAAGCTTCAGATAAAAGAAAAGTAAAAATATCAACAACCTAATCATTTGTTCTACAATATTCAAGAGATAAAATGTTCTCATGAACCAACAATCTCAAATATTGATCATGGAGCTCAACATCTCAAATATTTATCATCGAGCTCAACATGCTTCATCTTACTGTGGGCAACATGATTGTCAACAACTTGTATTGAACTCTGATTGTCACAATAGATTGTAGTTGAGGATTGAACAAGAAGGCCAAGTTCACCCAAAAGTTGGTGGATACAGACTGCCTTTGTACCTGCATGAATGACGCCACGATATTCGTCTTTTGTAGTTGACAAGGAGTATGGCTTCTATTTCTTGCACGACTACACCAATGGTCTAGTGCTGAAGCAAAACACATAGCCAAAATTGGACTTTCGATCATCATTATCACGAGTCCTGTTGGAGTCGGTGAAGTCGACCATCAAATATGAATTTCGACAATAATTGATACCTATTGGCACCCAAAGTTTTGGGTTAATATCATGCACACACACAAATGGAGTTGTGCACGCGTATTCTAGTTTTATGCACACTCAAGCAGTTGTGCAATAATATTGACAGAAGATGTGCATCCCAGATCAAGTTTTGTAAATGTGCACCAATTCCAGTTATGCTAATGTATGTTGATTTGGGTTTTGTGATGAGCACCAAAAAACAAGAAGATATCGCATGCACGCCAGAATCAAGAAAACAATTTTCGGGAAATATCCTTGAATGATTACTACAAGCAGAATGAGGGATCGAGGGACAACAAGAAGATGAGCTAGAAAGGTAGTTGAGATTTCCATAATTCCAAAAAGGTGATATGGAATGCATGCAGGTGATAGAATTGTGCGGGATTGGTAGTCAACAGAGTGAGTGGAACATAACTGAAATCGATTGAGTGCCAGAGGAGAGAAGGATATAAAAGGAAGAAAGGACGCCAAAGAAATGGTTGGATGTTCAAGAAACTAGTCAATTAGCCCGTCGACCCATTTTTTTCTGTCAAGGTCCTCGAGATCCTGTGTTATTGTAATGTATCTGGTTGTAAGTGTGAGTTTGTATTATATATAAAGTCTGAAGGGATGGGAATAGCACAATGTAATGTAAATATGGGAAGTTATCTAAGGATAAGTAAGACTTTGTTGTTGTCAATGAATGATATGCTTAATGTGTGGGTGTGCCTAATTGAAGGATTATAATAAATCTCCAACAATTATGGTATATCATGTGTTACTTGTGTATCAATTGGATGTGTTTTCTTCTATTATGTACTATTCACTATTAATTCAATTAGCAATGGAATGTATGAACATCAACCCGGATGGATCTTTGTGTGTTTATTCCTTCATCCCCAAAACAAGACTAGATGGTCTCTGTGATCCTCATAGCGTCTCAAGTGAGACCTTTTTCAACCTTGGTTGAGGATTGATATGTTGATGCTTTGGGTTTTTTATTGGTCAACTCTGGACAAACCCTAGGTCTTAACCCCCTAGTGTTAGGAAGGGTGCCTAGAAGAGTGAAACAATGCAACAATACCAAAATGAGTGGTACCCTTGAGATAAAAGACAATTTGTTTGAATTATTTCCAGTGCCTTTCTCTTGGGCCATGCATAAACTGAGAAACCACACTGACAACAAATGAAATGTCAGGTCGACTATGAGTAAGATAAATAATATTTTCAACCAATTGTCAATAAAGTGTAGCAGTGACTTTGGGATTTTGATAAGTTTTGGAGAGCTTGACTCTAGATTTAAAAGGAACAACACATGGCATACAATTTTCCATATTAAAATGTGTCAAAAGATCCATTACATATTTAGACTAATAAATGCAAAAATCATCACGCAATGGTAGTACTTGAAGACCCAAAAAATAATGCAGAGTACCAAGGTCTATCATGTCAAAGTAGTGTTGACGCTTGAATCCGTTAGGACCAAAATGAAAATCTCACGAGGATATAAATCCCCCTGCGTTTTTATAGAGGTGGTACTCCTCTGTTTATGATTTTTTGTGGGGCTCGAGATTTTCAGAATGTGGGAATTTTATAGAAGTCTTTCATAGAAAAAAAGAAAGTAAAAATTAAAAAATGGAAAATGTTTTGTTTTCTTTTAAAGAAAGTTCCTAAGAGTGGACCAGGAACCACACACACATTCACACATTTAAAACAAATAAACAAAATTTCCTTGCATCCATCATAGTAGGGCTAAATATTTATGATCACATAAAAGAGTAAAAGAAAATGATCAACATGCATAAGAGAACTTTGACAGAGTGATACATGGATAGCTCAAATAAATATAACGATATATTAACCTCAAATCATTTGTATTCAGAAAACTGGGTTACAAAGTACAGTCGAGATTGTTCCCAAAATAGCTCTCTTGGAATTTCTAAAATATATATATTGCATTACATGTTCTCTGAAATTTAAATGTATATGTCATAATGACTAGGATTAGGGCTCCCGCGGACCATAAATCAAATATATACAAGAATAAGTTTGTAGAAAGAAGAATGTGGGCAAAAGAGGACAACAAGACCTGGTAAGAAGAAAAAGGAAATTATCAATCTTCGGTTAAACCTTTCTATTTAAAGAAGTGGAGTAACTGGATGAAGAACTTGATAAAGGTAGAAAGATGTGATCAATATGAAATTACTATGATGGTATCTCTTGTTTGTCACTTGCTCACTGATGTCCCTTTATGTGTTTCATTGACGGTTATAGGAACCATCTCAACTGCCTTTTGCCCTTCATCGGTAAGTTTGTCAACAACCTTTTTAAACCACTCCTCGATGTAGCTTCTCATTGGGGCCACGCTGATTTCATGTCATATTTTTATATTTAATAGCTCACCCTCCAAGTCCTTTAGATCAATAGAAATATTGCACAAAGCTTCTTCAATATCTTGATTTTTCATTGAATAGTTGACTAGCTAGTTTTCCACGTCATCTTCAATATACTCAAGAATTCCATAGAATTTTTTAAGTGATAACCCTTTAAATATTTCAACTTGTTCATCAAAGGCTTGCTTGGTTAGGAACAATGAGTTGAGAATCAATTTGGGGTCTTGGACCTCATTGGTGCTCCCGACTAGGTCTATCTCAGTCAGCCTTTTGAATAATTATTCTCTCTTAGTTATGTCCTGGCTACATGCTTGGACAATAATATTCAAGTTCTTAACCTTTTCCTTCCAACATGTGTTTAGTTATTTTATCCGGTTCAGAGAAGGGATATCCTCCTCTCTTCTTCTCAACTATGTCATATTGGTAACTTTAAAATCGAAGGATACGACCGCGTCGAGGTAAAAACCTTCTTCTTTTTTCAAATATGCCTGTAAATATTCATGGAAGGCATGTGCCCTTGTTCCAAAAGATACCATGCCCTTTTACATCTACCAAGCCTCTGTAATTAATTTGATTATTTTCTTATTGTTCTTCTCCACATAGCCCCTAGTTGATGTGAGCAGGCTTGTAGATCCTTTTAGTTTTGTTGCAAGTGTGGTAGGCCCAATTATTTCTAAAGGAATAGCTAGTACTGGAAGAGGTATTAAAGCTTCCTCCAATTCTTTGATTCTTTCCTTTAACTTGACATTCTCTACTTCAAGGCCTCCACTATATTTATCTAGAGCATCTCTAGTTGCTTGGTGAATTTGGGAAATTTGGGAAGGTCGCATGTTCCATAGGTTGATCTTTGAACGAGATTTCCCCTTTTTATTCTTTACATATCTTTTCTCAATAATTAAATTTTTGGACTCACTGTCAACAACAATGCTCTAAAATATAAAAGACTCTTCTTCATCGAAGGTCTCGCTCTCAATTATTTCCATCAGAGGCTTCTGGTGAGTCATGTTCTTTGTTTGATCAGCGTTGGGGAACACCTTTTCGATGTCAATCTCGAGTTCCATATCTTCGAGGGAGAGGTCATGGATGTCGCTTTCACCTTGAGGTCCCTCCTCTTCTTACACAATGTTTTTTTATTTTCTTCCTCAAGGGAAGCTTGTGGGAGATTTCAATTTTCCCGAAGGAGGGTTCTTATGTCCTCCTCTGCCTGAAGAACTATGGGTTACTTTCTTAATTTGGTGGGCCATTGGAGCACTTCTCTGATATGTTGTACTCTTTGGAGTGATAGCTGGGGATTGGGCACTCTTCTCACCCATAAATTTTCCTTTATGTTTGTATGACTCATTGGTGCTGAGTATCGTTTCCAGGTCACCAGAGTCATGAGCGGGAGTGCCTGAGACATTATCTCCATCTTCATTCAGAATACCATTAATAAATAATTTTTGAAACCAAATGCTAGTAGATGTTCTACAAAAATTCCGCTATGGTCAAATCCTTTTACCCTTTCAGCATATCTTAGATTCAGGTTGTGGAAATGGCCTGTGAATTCATCAATCTTGTTCATATTTCTGAATATGAAGTCCCCAACTTTCCAAGGCAGAGGTATGAATTGATTTTTTCTCTTTTCATGGAAAAAATGCAACCAATAGTTGTACTGCCTTGCTATTTCAGTAACAAACATTTTTTTAGACATGTAGCATGGAAGGAAGGAATGATTTTCCTTCGAACTGAAAATCCTTGTGACATTGTAATTCTCCATTTGTTCCAGCATCCCCTTCCTATCCAGGAAATTACTTATCTGTTCAGACATTTGGGGAGTGTCCTTTCCAAACAACAAGCCTTTAAAAACTGAGATTAAATCATTAAAAACTTCATAAAAATGTTGGGAGGCCTTGTGCCTCCATAATGTTTGATACCAAAAGGTTATTGGATCGAATTCACAGTTTACCTTCTTACAAACAGATAATATCGAGAACTGACAACAATGTGTTATCGCGAAAACCAAATAAGATGACATAAATAATTTCTTCTCCTTCTTGTATTGAGACAATTGGGAAGATATTTCAATGGAATCAACTTGCCCCAATCAAACATGGCCTATTGTTTGACCATAAAATATAGAATATAAAGAATCATGTGGGAGATGATGGTTGTAGTTTCTTCTCCTATTATCCTCGTGAAAAGCCAAGCAATTTACTGGAAATGATTTTTGAATGAGATAACCTGCAATCTTGTGATGTCCTCGGGGACAGACATTGGGTTCTCCAGAAATTCAGGTAAGAGGTCTAATCCATTTTCATGCTTCTTTAATAATTCTTTGCAATCTTCTCCCTTGAAGGTAAGTGTTGGCTCGGGAAGTCTCAACATCTTACGAAATACCTGAAGTGATAGAGAGACAGGGGAATGGTCCCGCAACTGAATGGTCCATTGGCTTGGAATATATATCTCGATGCACCAGGTGACCAACTCCTTGCAGTCAAAGAATTCTGGGACACAACCTGCGTGTGCAATTCCAGACGTCCATATTACTTACTTCTGGGAAGAAGGGGATGAGTAGTAGGAATATGCTCTGGACCACTAAAAACTCTGGTCCTCATGCCTGAAAATGTTCAACGTATCTCCACAGAAATATTGTTGAGTTGTTGCCATAAGTTGACGAGAACGTTCCTTTACTCTAGATAATGTTTAAAATGAACACTTGAGAGGGATAATATAATCCTCCGTAAATTCCAGTTTAATGCATTTTAATAGGACATCTCCTTGAACCCTTCGCTTATTAATGACAATATTTACGATTATGCATGATGAGTTGTTAGCATTCAAAGCATACTAAATGCTCATTGGGAAGAGCACAGGGGTGGCGAGGACGAATGGGAGCGAAATAGGATTTGAGAGTTTTGTGAACCCGGGAACCCGCGAACCCGCTATTGTAGAAGGTTCAAAATCAGCTAAGTATAGGATAGCGCGGCGGTCGAACGGAATCATCATAGGAGGAATGATAATTGGAATTTTGGGGAGTCCAAGGATCAAAATGTAGATCGCAGAAATTTTGGATGCAAAATGTATATCATAGAACATGGGGTATGAGAGTTCAACCCTGCCAACCTGGGAATCCACGATCACAAAATTGACTAAGTAAAGGATGGTGCGGCGGTCATTCGGATTCGTGATGTGAGGGTATGGATGGAGATGAGGATCTTCAATTCCTCCAACCCAGGAACCCGTCGTTATGAAAAAATGACTAAGTACAAAACTAGAAAGGGAAAGTAGAAGGAAAAAAGACAAAGGGAAAAATGGGTAAGTATAGAAGAGGGAAAAGAAGGGGAAAAATAAGCTGGGAAGGTATAAAAGTTGAGGGAATTTTTGGAAGAAGGAAATGATATCAACAACAGGATCCAAATGTGGGAGGATAACCCCCTATGGGTTGTCAAGAATCTAGAATCTCTCGTGACCAGGTGCTTCCACCCATTGGGATATGGAGTCAGATTAAAAATATACAAACTAAACAAAAATAAAATTATGTACAATGGGCATGAAAAAGTCTTAGGAGAAGAAACCTTTCAAATGTTTCATGTTGACAGGAAGCATTAACTTTTTTCCTTTCATGTCTTGGAGCATATAGGAGATAAATCCCAATATCTTCTCGACAACATATGGTTCGATCCAGAGTGATTTGAACTTTGTATGCATGGACGACTTCTCCCTGGCTTTGTTCCAAAGTAGTACCAACTCCCCCTTCTGAAAGTTCTTCATAGTTGTACTTTGATAAAAATATCTCTTGACGCGTTGCTTCCTCTAAGAATTTTGATTTAGGGCTTTGCTTCATTCCTCTTCCAACTTAAACGATTGATTGATTCTCTTCTGGATGGGTGAATTGTATTATGTATCCTTGGTATTAACCACAGATATCAATGCATTGAGCTCAAGGCTAATCAAAATTTTCTCCTCTTTCCCATAAAACAATATATATGGAGACATCCCTGTGCTACCCTTCAGGGTTTTTTTGCTTGCCCATAATGCTTCTGTTAGCTTCAGATGCCAATTCCTCTAGTTGCTATCAATGATTTTATTCAGTATCTGCACAAGCGTTTTGTTTGTGGATTCAACAAGGCAATTTCCTTGTGGGTAATAATTCGATGATTGACCCATGATGATTCCATATTGTTCGCAAAATTTCGTGAACTTTGACCCGATGAAGATCGAACCATTGTCTGTGATAAATTTATCAGGGAGACTAAATCTCGACAGAATGTTGTCCTTGAGGAATTTAATCAATTCTTTAGCATCAACCTTCTTTATCGCCACCGCTTTTGGCCATTTCATGAAATAATCGGTAGCTGTCAGAATTTACATATTCCCCTTGCTATATTTTGGATTAATTGGCGCAATAACATCAAGTCCCCATTGGGAAAATGGTTGTTCTACCACAATCAACTGCAAAGGCATCCCATCTTTCTTCATTTTTCTCGAGAATTGCTGACATGATAAACACTTCCTTATTGTGGCATACAAATCTTTGAATATTGATGGCCAGTAAAATCTTGCTCTAATTATTTTGTGTGCGGTTGCAGTGGGTGAAAAGTGTCCACTACATATTCCCTCATGTAATTCTTTGATCAATTCTTGGGCTTGATTTTTATCGATGCATCTTAGAAGTATACCATCAAAATTCCTTCTAAACAGTATGTCATCAATCAACACGTATTGGTCCACCTTCATCTTGAGTGTCCTTCGTTCCTTGGGATTCATTGTGACAAGAAATTTCCCAGATCTTAACTAGAATATGATATCTTCGTACCATTCTGAATCATCTAATGGTTCTCCGACTGAGATTGAAAACATCCCATTGATCGAGTCCCCATTCACAATGAGCTTGCATAAACCCTTTCCTTTGATTTCCTTTAAAGGTTTAATCTCGATATCATATTCTTGAATTTTTGTTAACCAATTAGCCCACTTTCCTTCTCTCAATTGTTGATTTAGAAGCATATTCATTAGTGTTGACGAAACATAAGCTATAACATGGGAGTTTAATATATACGTTTGAAAGTGTGCTACTGATTTTACAAGAGCCAAGGCTTTCTTTTCTAGTTTTAAATACCTCAAATCATAGTCGTGTAGGGTTTTTCTCATAAAACTTATCGGGAGTTCTTCTCCATTGCTATTTTTATGACTGAGAACGGATGCAACAACTTCCTCTGTAGCAAATGAATAGATAGTAAAGTCTCTTTGGAAGTCTGTACTGATCAGGACAATAGCAGTGGTGATTGACCCTTTCATATTTTTGAACACTTGTTGAGTATATGTTGTTCACTCGAATCTATGCTCCTTTTTCAACAACAAATTGATAGGCTTTATGATGCTTGCGTAATCAGGAACAAATCTTCGAACAAAATTGATTTTCCCGAAGAATGATTGGAATCCCTTCTTGGATGTCAGGGGGTTGAGACCATTTATTTCTTTAACTTATTTTGGATCTATGTAAATCCCTTCCTTTCATACAATATGGCCCAACAACTTGCCTTGAGTTACAATGAATACACATTTCTTTAGGTTCAGAGAAATGTCGTATAATCTACATATCTCAAAAACCTTTCTTAAATGATGGATGTGATCCTCCCTTTTGTTTGAATGCACCATCAAGTCATATTGATAGTCTTCCATAAACTTTCCTATTAAATCGTTGAACGCATGATCCATGGCCCTTTGGAATGTGGCTCCATCATTATTTAAACCGAAGGGCATTCTAGCATATTCATATGTCTCCCATCGTGTGATAAATGTTGTTTTTGCTCTATATTCCTTAGCCACCAAGACCTGATTATATCTAGAGAAACCATAGAACATCGACATCCAGGCCGATCCAGTAACTTTTTGTATAATAAACTCCATGTTTGGCAAAGGAAAAAATGCTTTCTTTGTTAATACCTTTGAAGTCAACACACATTTGGATTTTCCTAGTCTTTTTCCTTACAATCACTAGATCTGAAATCCAGTCTGAATGTATGATGGGATAAATTATCCCCCTTCTTCAACTTCTCTAATTCAATTTTTACCAGAGGTTTTAGCCTGGGATTCATCATCCTTATTTTTTGCTTCACTGGTTTTGCTTCTTCCCTCAAAGGATTGATATGTTGGAATATCGCTTTATCATAGGCTTTCAAATCATCGTAGGTCCAAGTAAATACATCAATATATTCTTTGAATAAGGCAACATATTGATCAACCTCTTTGGTGGTGCAATCAACTCCCAAGTTGACATATTTCCGGGACTTGTCCGTTCCAATATTAACTTTTCTTGTTTCTTGCACCTTTCGAACTGAAACTTCTTCAAGGATATTCTTGGCATGATTGTATATCCAAAGTTATAGCGAATAAAGAGCTGAAAATTTTACCATAGGTACCTAGATATGTCTTCTTAATACCATACTAATTTTGTAATGTCCCCACTTTGGGACATCATCACAGTGCAGAGATTTATGATGACCAGAGTAGCCAGATGGATGTTATAGCGAGTACATGGGCATTTGAGAGGCATTGTGGGGTCCAGCTTGTATCGATGATCATATTCCATCATTATGAGCCATTCCGCACAGGTTGGCTTTGGTTTCGTTGCATTCCGACGATTTCCATGATTTTGACTATTTTGAGTTATAAGTCAATGGAATTCAATGAAGAGGTCATTTTGGGCACATTACTTGAAGGAACCTCTCAGTGTAATAGCTCATCGTAATTGAAAGGAGAAACACTACAGTATGGGATGGATAGAAGTGACTTTCAGTGGCCAAGGAAGCCACAAGGAGAGATAAGGAGCTTGCGGCCGGGGTTTTGGGCCACAAGGAGAGATAAGGAGTTTCTTCAAAGGTGAAAAAGGTTAATTGACTAATTGTATGACGAATTTAATTAATTAAATTAATAAAATGGAGTCACTTTGAGGACAAGCAAAAAAATAAAAAGATATAAAGGAGCAAGCAAGGTCTCTTTCCCCATGAATCTATGCATGTTTATCGTACTTGATATCCTGCTTTGAAGAAGGATCGCATCCTCTGGGGCTCTTTGGAGGGTGCTGGACTTTAACAAACCCTGAGGACGCATCTCTATGGGTGAAAGATTCCACCTAGATTTTCCCAAGCTTGGTCTCGAGATGCAATACTTCCCACACCATTCTAGCCTCTGACTACATTAGTGCAGTGAGGTTCTACACCTACAGCACAAGAGGAGGGGCCACCATCTTTGAGAGAGAGATTCACAGGAGATTGGCAGGCTACTGAGGATTCTATCACTCTGGGCTTTCTACTAACTGTGGACTCTACTGATCTAGTGCTTTCAAGACATTTTGGCTCCTGATTATTTTTACAGAGTAGTGTAAGAATTGAAGAGAGAAGGAGAGTTACTTTAAGATCCGTGATCTAGTCCGGCCAGAGGGGTTACACTTCAGATCCTGGCTAATCGGTGACTTCACCAGTGACTGTAATGTCCCACCTATATTTCAGAGTTTCAGAGCATTTGAGGCCTCCTCCGCCAGGCCAAACATTCCTAGGGCTTCACCATCCAAAGGGGTGCACCTATCTGGGGATTTCAGATCTACAAAGATCGAGAGGGATCTTAGATCCGGCACCTAGGTTGCTCTTACCATCAAATCTCATCACCACCTGGCACATTTATTAGGCATTGACACTTTCGCAAACAGGACCAAGTTATCTGTGGTTTCCAGCCTCTATTGAGTGCGTGACATCCTTCTCACCGAGAGTTTGGGTATCTCGTGATCCGCTTGTATTGATCGGGTCATTTCTTATTCAGCCTTTGTATGCATTATTTTGTATTAGCGGTAGAATTTTGTAGCAACTCTTATATATTGTTTATCTTCTTGGCCATCTGCTGAGCATTCCATATTGACATCTCATTGTAAGGTGCTTCTCTATTTCCTAATTTAATAAAGCATCTGAGGATGTTTCCTTGGTCGGTTCATCTTATTGTATATGGTTGAGTGTATGTTCCATTGGTTATCTCTTTCTCCATATTTGTTGCGGCTACACACATATAAACACATCTAGACAAATAGATCACCAAATTGTTTGGATTTAAATACTACAACTGTGAAAGGTTTAAAAAAAGATAATGAAAAAACCTGATGATCCTTTCAGATAATGGCTTGGATCATTACAAGGGTATCATAGCTTGACTCTGCCAAAATCGGAGGATCTTCCTATAAGGAAAGATGGGGCCCATGTGATTTTGCTGGAATAGTTGTGAGTTGTGAAAGGGAATATCATGCACTTTGTGAGATCCAAATTCTAATAATGCTCTAAAAGCCGAGATCCATGAAAAACCCCAGCTTGGATAAAAGATGAGGTAACATTGCATCAAAGATAGCAAAGAGGAGGCAGAAAGCCAGAGCAGCCTAGATGAGGGAAGTTAATAGAGAAACCCCACACTCCACTAGGAGCACGAACGCTGCTAGCTGCAAGGTCCTTTGGGAACCAGATCATAGGTGTAGGTAAGGCAAGAAGCATATCAATGAGGCACACTATGAAAGTGATGATGAGGATTTGGAGAAATCACATGATGATAGTGACTCTTACACAAAGTCTAGTGACAGTGACTCTTTCACAAAGAATAGTGATATTGACTCTACCTCAAAGGATAACGATGATGACTCTTGCACATAGGATAGTGATGCTTGTACGCTTGAGGAGGATGATGACCTTGTGTAGTGGATAGGTAGTTGGATGGATAGGATGATAATGCATATACTTCATATTCCCCATTAGGTAATGTTGAGGGTTCAACACTTCAGCACAATGGTTACATGTGTGAGGATTCACATATGTTAGCACCTAGAGATGATGAGCTTCCTATGAGGGTCGTGACACATCTAACACATGTTCAGACACCCACGATATCCAAGTCACATGAGGAGATCAATGGCAAGTCAGGTATGATGGATGAGCCTAGTGAGGGATGCACACCATGGACAAGAGACTCACGATCCGTGAGGAGGTACAGACGACCGGGCAGCTGACTCATACATGTCTCTGCCCAGGAGGAGATAGAGTCATGTTCATTGAGATTCCATTGGCTGAGCAGACAGTGTACGACAGTGGATGGAGCACTTACTTCCGTGATCGGATTTCATGGACGCGAGGGATGCACTTCTTTTTTGAAGGTGCCGTGATGATCATAGGCACCTGTCCTGACACATCTCATGGGATCCAAAGACATGATAGTATGTGACTGAGTGCACAGAGGATACAACTACCATACAGGATACAAAGGTGAGTCAGGGATGGCATCTAGTGATGGATGGAAGTCATCTGTGATACCAACAACACAAAGAGATGAGGATACCAAGACGGCCATTCATGCAAAGAGTGTTTTGGGATTCTAGATTTGGTAATTCAGCGTGACTCCAATACCTTACAAAGGATAGGGTCCTGAGATGACATTCTCAAGATGATTCATGATCAAGCCACACCCACTTCTAGAAAGTTCATAGTTGAAAGCCATGAGGCTAAGATCAAGGTAGCCTACTCAGACGCATTGATGACATGGGCTGTAGGGATGGTGATTACTGGCTGAGAGCATCTGCACATGGTAAAATGATGGAGGATTTTCCATGGATGATTTCACACTTCCCAGATAGTGTCTATGATGAGGACTGACCACTAGCAGGATATGCCGGACAGATGTGAGACTCACTCACCGGGATCATGTTGTATCACAGGGCCCTAAGGGGGCAGGAGTCGGAGGTAGACCGACTCCACCAGAGTTGAGAGCACTCGAGGATTCTGAGAGGCACACCCAGACCACCTTTCAAGAATCAGAGTCTAGATCGACAAGCCCTTGGAGGAGATCTCACGTGAGATCCATTTCATCCGCCTGAGACACTAAGATGTATCCGCTATCCATGCTGATGTGGGATGTTGATGGTGATCCCAGCCAGGAGCACGCCATTGATGGGGACACTTCCATTTTGTCTTTAGGAGTGGTTGATATCCATATAGAGACGATCCAACAGACGCTTCAAGATCTATGTGATAGCATGAGTTCCAGGGTGATGACAGTGTACGCTATAGCATACAAAGATGAGTGATAGTTCACAGAGACACGTCGAGATGTATGGTGGGATTCAAAGGGGTGTACTTCCCGCAGTGGAGGAGACACACTTAGGGGAGCATGCGTATGCCACTCCCTTTACATAAGCATGTGATTATGAGACCTCACCTTCACCATTCTAGCAGTTTCCTGGGTGAGGGAGATGGAGATTGGTTTACTAGCAATTGGAGGAGTTGCTTCCAATTGTACCGGATGATTGGGCTTCTAGAGGATGACTCCATAGCTGAAACAGCTATCATGGATACTGTATTTTAGACAAGCTCTAGCTCTAATCCTTGGGATTGAATTATAAAGCATGTGGATGCCTTTTAGTCCCATAGTCACCGCAGAGGTTTCTAATAGGCCCGTCTCGACACTTCTATAACTGACAACATGAGGAGAGATAGACAGTGGTCGAGGGCATGGAGAGTGAGTAGGCCGAGACTTCATGACAGGATTACTTTTACGACATACAAAAGGTCAGAGGTGGACCAAGCTAGACAGACAGTTGAGTCTTGGTGTGCGATGGTGAGCATCATAGACCTCGTGATGACACCGAGCATGAGGGCTTCTGATAGTGATTAGCTTCACATAGGAGAAGTTAGAGGATTGAAAGTGGTGAAACCTCCAAGTCATGGGACTCAAACCGCTTTGTTAGGCACGATGCCCATGGGTTGACCTGAAGCTGCACTGCAGAGAGCCACACACTCCACCTTGGTTTGGTCGGGAGTGGTCCGGCACTTTATCCTGGCGGAGGAGACCTTCCTTCCACGGATCATCATGAGGGCATGATGTTTGATAGGTAATTTTCCATGAGATACCTTTATAGATACAGCCGGATAGCAGGTCCAATGGTCACAGTGTTTTAGCTTGAGGATCCAGGAGGAGAGGATTCTGGATGTATGCAGGGGGCAGAAAGTCATGCTTAGTGCAAAGCTGTAAGCATGGTGATCTTCGATGAGGTTGGGGCATGGGACCCTAGATTGCGGTGGTTGAGGAATTCTGATCATACATGGAGGAAAAGCGGGATCTTTGTAGGGAAAGCGACCTAACTTTCCATTTAGCTCATCATGAGGGGAGCACAGAGCGTGAGGGAGTCCCATGGAGGTCCTGAAACACCTCATGCCGCACCACGCTGAGCATTGATGAGCAGCCATGGATCTTGGTAGATTTGGAGGATGGACTCATTCGAGATGAGGCCATGTGTCATGGTGAGGTTCACAAGGTTGATATCTTCAGGACTATGCTTCACAGACTATTGCGCCTACTTCCCTTAACATGGACCTGTGGTGGAGGTACTATTGTTCGCCTTCGATGGTTCTACTATATCCCACAGGTGGACATGGATCCTGGCATTTTATTTGAGATGGTTTGGTTATTGCTTGAGGACAAGCACTTTTCTAGAAGGGAGGACTGTAACGTCCCCACTTTGGTTGATCATCATAAAATAGATTTACATGACCAGAGTAGCCAGATTTGGATGTTATACAGTATGTGGTATTTGAGATGCATTGTGGGGTCCATCTTGCAATCATGATCATATTCCATCATTATGAGCCATTTCCGCACAGGTTGGCTTTGGTATTCATGGCGTCTGACTACTCTTTCCATGATTTGACTATTTTGAGCTAAAAGTCAATGGAATTGATCAAGGAGGTCATTTTGGACACATTACTTGGAGGAACCTCTCAACGTAATATCTCATTGGAATCGGAAGGAGAAACACTAAGGGCGATGGGATGGCTAGAAGTGATTCTCTCAAGGCCAAGGAAGCCACAAGGAGAGATAAGGAACTTTCAAAGGTAAAAGAAGAATTGACTAATTAGAAGTGATTCTAATTAATGAATTAAATACACAAAATGAAAGTCACTTCGAGGGACACAGGAGCCAAAAAGTATAAAGGAAAGGCAAGGCCCTCTTCTCATGAATTCATGTATACGACGTTTTGATATCCTGCTTTGAAGAAGGAGCCCATCTCTTCTAGGGTTTTGAGGGTTTGACTTAACAAACCCTAGAGGGACGATCTATGGTGAGGATTCCACCTACTTTGTCCCAAGCTTGGTATCGGAGGATGCAATACTCTCCCACACCATTCTAGTCAAATCTATACTGCTGAGGTTCTACACAGCCACAGGCACGTGAAGAGGAGGAGGGTGCACCATTGGGGGTCGACCAAGGCTAATCGCACCATCTTTTGAGAGAGATTCATTGTAGGAGATTTGGCGTACTGCTGAGGATTTTATCACTTGGGTTTTCTTTACAAGGCCTTGGACATCAGATCTAGTGCTTTCTCTAGACAGTTTTATGGCTCGGGACATTTTTGAGCAAGAATTTGAAGAGAAGGAGGGCATTTTGAGATCCATATCTAGTCCATTTAGAGGGGTTACACTCTTACATCCGACTCTAGACTTCACCTAGTGAATGACTTGGCAAAGGTCCCGACCATTTCCTGAGAGTTCTCAGAAAGACGGGAGGCCTCACAGGACCTAATCTCATTCTAGGGTTTCAGTCATCCAAAGGGGCACACCATCCAATGGGGATTTCAGATCCATAGAGATTGAGAGGATCTTGGAGATTTGGGCACTTGGCTGTTCCCACCATCACCCAATATATTAGCCAGTATACTTTAGAAGGATTGACACTTTGGGTAGCAGGTCGAAGCTATTGAGGGTTTCAAATTCTCTAATTTGGAGCATGGCATTCTTCAAATGGAGAGTTTGGAATTCAGATCTCCTTGTATTGATCTTCATTTATTGTTCAAATTTCTTGGAGTGCATCTTTGTAATAATGAGCATTTTGGCAGGTAGCAGCCTTATTCCATTGTCTATCTTCTTGGCTATCTCTTGAGCATTCCAGATCGGACATCTCTTCATTGTAGCAGGTTTCTATTTTATGAATAAAGAAGATTTGAGATGTTTTGGCTGTCTATCCTATTGCATATGGTTGAGGTATGTTCCATGGTTATCTCTTTCTTGCTACGGCCGATACACACATATAAACACATCTAGATAAATAGATCAACAAAACCGTGTTTGACAAAATACAACAACCAGTAAAGGTTTAAAAAGATACTAAAAACTGCGGGGATGATCCTTGCATAATGGCTTAGGATCATTACAAATTTCACCATCCTAATCATTCTAGAAAAAAAAGAGTATTTTAAAATGGTGTAAGATGACTCAGAAATAACATATTCTAGTGAACATTATCACACTTCACCCTCCTTGAAATCCTGGCCTTCTTTATCACATATTTCCTCCTAAATTGGACTTTATATCTCCTTGTTCATTAAAAAAACTTGTGTGTGTGTTGAAAAAATGAATGTTTAATGAGATGTATTTATACCTCCTTTAAGGCCGTACTCTCACATTAGGGCCTAATTGCACTTTCTTATTTTTAATTTTCTTTAACATCTTCGGGATGACATGTATTTTCTTCTTCAATTCACTTTTTCATTCAAAAATTCATTTCTCTTCAAACACGAGGATCCATGTGACGTACAATTCTACCACATACCATTGGAAATAAAATTATTTATACTATCCATCCATGGTGTTGTATATGCATGTACATTGTCCTTCTTCAAGGTCCAAATACCTTCATCAATCTTAAGTCCCAAAACCAATGACTTGTTGACATCAACGAAAACAACCAATATTCCAACAAAGACAAACGTTTGACAATTTATGTGCTTAGTAGAACTGGGGACTTGGCTGCAACATTATGTATATAATACTTTCTTAAATTCTTTCCAATTTATTATTCTTCTTCCCCCCCTTCATTTAACTCATCATTATTAAGCAATCATTTTCCATCTTTAATTAGGTGATACAATTCAGAGTAAGTATGGTAATCATCAATCCCTGTGGCGTTAAGAGGTATCTGTTTATATGGGAAACTTAATATCTTTAATAGATTCTATGACATGTTGCTTTCCTTTTATTGTTATATTTCTTTTATTTTTATCCTGAATATTACGCTTCTATCTATCGCAACCCAACGCCCATCTCCACCCAACCAACCCTATTTTCATTGAGCATCGGTTATCTTATTCTGGAGCCCATTTATTTTATACTTCCTTTTAGATTAAATTGAAATTTTACAGCAATGAACATATTAATAGAATGTAGCACTGACTTTGATGGTCATTACTATTAATTATAAATAATTTTATTTCATTATTTGTACTTGATTTTGTTTAGTGCAGCACTCTATTATGGAGTTAGTATTTTGTGGTTAATTATTAGATAGCATGAATGAAAGGTTGTTATTTCAAAGGGAAACCATGATTTGAATTGAGCTAATCTTTAAAATGTCATGAATCTTTTCCTTCCAAAGGAAAGGAAATATCTCCATAGTCTTTGATCTTCTGTAAATAATTCTTCGCCCAAGAGATTGGAGAATATTTTGATAAACGCTTTGAGGACAAATCTGGATTCCTATTTTATTTTCTTTATCAAAGAGAACAAATTAAATTGATCTTTTCTCGCTTCAATCTCCGTTTTATTTCTTGTGAGTGGATCTTCACAAAGATCTTTTTAAGGTTCCCAATACTTATTTTTGGTTGAAATGAGAGTTGAATCGATCTTCGAATTGATATTTTTCTCATCCTTTTCCGAATGATTTTCGCTCGGTCCTTGATTCTCCGTGATCATCTCATCCTTCTTGTTCATGCTCCTGTCATATCCTGAATTGAAATTTATGGTATCGTAATGTTCTGGTATGGATTGATTGTAAGATCTTTTCAATTGGAAAGACAGGAAAAAGATGCGGAAGTATCAACCAAACCTTTGAGTGTTGCTCTTAAATATTCTTCCGATGCTTCATTTCCAAGTTCCATAACGCTTATATGTATAGTGGAAATACTTCATCAAATAGAAATTTTTCTATCAATCATACTACTTTACACTGAAGTTACATGTGAGGACCGATAATGTAAGTACTAATATACCTTTGACCAAAATATGGATTGCTTTTACGCAGATCGTAAAGCAACGTACTGAGAATTATAAGGTCAAAGAGCTTTATAATATGGGCCCCAAGTAATAAAGGATTTGAATTAAAAACTTCACTAAATTGATTCGGTCCATGGATTGTATAGAAATTGATAACTTTGATCTCTTCCAATTTCACCATCCAGGATCTTCTTTCATTTCTTTAATTCCTTTTTCATCCCAATGAATAGAATAAATAGACTATTTAATCTTGATTTAATATAATTGGAAACTCGTGTCAACCAACCAATACCACACATACCTATATGGATAGAATTGACATTTCACCTAAATAGGAAAAAATGAAACCTAACTTCACCGCTTTTTCTATTTTGGCGGGGCTTAACGACAGAATTGAACTCCACGCTATGGTGGATTCACAATCCATCAGCCTTTGGTCCACTTGGCTAATACGCCCCGGGCCTCCCAAAACAAACCAATTTGTCTTGATTCTGACGCCTTTCTTCTTGGAAGAAATGACGAGGCTAACATTTGTATGTGGGTCGACGACCTCTTACAAGGGATCAAAGCAAGATCGATGACTAATTCCTAACCAACCCTCGAACAAGTTTTTCGGTCGTGGACCTTTGTCAAATGTCTATTGGTAATATTTGACATGAATCAAGTATGAGAGAGAAAGAATGTGATTGGATACCGAACTACCCAATTTCAGATCCGAGTCTATACTAATATTATAGAATGAATATGTGTTGATGATTCTTTATTCAAAGATCCATGGATGAATACAAAGTGCCTTAACTCATAATTGGTGAACTCGCTGGTTCAATTCTCACGGATGGTGAGAACTGCACATTTCCATTATTTATGGAATGGGAATAAGGATGAAGAATAAAATAAGAATATTGAATGGGGCGTATTTCAACCCTTTCATTTCTATTGATAAGGCTTGGTACTGTCAAGAAGAAAATACACGATGGGGCCAATCCATCAGAGTTTTTATTATCCACCTATTGAAATAGATTCACAAGTGTACTTAGATCCGTGAGGATAGTTATGAGCATTACGTTCGTGTATAACTTCCATACCTAGGTTAGTATGATTAATGATATCGGCCCAAGTATTAATTACACGACCTTGACTGTCAACTTCAGATTGGTTGAAATTGAATCCATTTAGGTTGAAATCCATAGTGCTTATGCTTAGAGCGGTAAACCAGATACCTACTATGGGCCAAGCAGCTAAGAAGAAATGTAAAGAACTGGAGTTGTTGAAACTAGCATACCGGAAGATCAATCGGCCAAAATAAACGTGAGCAGCCACAATATTGTAGGTTTTTTCCTCCTGACCAAATTTGTAAACTACATCTATGACCCATTCTCAGAGTTTCCGATCAAACTAGTTACCAAAGAACCATGCATAGCATTGAATAGAGAGCCACCGAATACGCCAACTACACCCAACATGTGGAATGGATGCATAAGATATTGTGCTCAGCCTTGAATACAATCATGAAATTGAAAGTACCATAGATTCCTAGAGGCATACCGTCAGAGAAGATTCCTTGACCAATAGGGTAGATCAAGAAAACTGCACTAGCAGCTGCAACAGGAGATGATTATGTAACAACAATCCAAGGACACATACCTAGACAGAAGCTAAGCTCCCACTCACGACCCATATAGAAAGCTACACCAAGTAGTAAGTGTAGAACGATTAGCTCGTAACGACCCCCGTTGTATAGCCATTCAACGACGGAAGCTGCTTCCCAGATGGATAGAAGTGCAAACCGATAGATGCAGAGGTAGGAATAATGGCACCGGAGATAATATTGTTTCATAAAGAAGAGAATCCGGAAATCCGCTCCGGTACTCATCAATATCTACCGGAGGAGCTGCGATGAAATAAATAATGAATACAGAGGTTGTGGTCAATAGGGTAGGGATTATCAGGAAAACAATTTGGGAACCATCCCATCGTAAAGATTTGCTGGTATAGTGATCCACAGCAGGTTTACCCTTATAAAATTTGTGCTTTCGCTGCCTTCTATAATTAAGGTCATGGTCAACTTCGCTTATGTAATCATCGAGGCGCCCTGCTAATAAGGCTTGTTATTTGATGATAATATGATCCATGTGGTCATCGTCAACTAATATCCGGTAGAATATAGTATTTGAGATAGACTTTCTATTTTTGTGCATATATTACAAACTCTATAGATCTATCTCAAGGGTTAGATCTCCATCAGTCTCTTTCCATTCCTCAGAATCAGGAATGGAAGATCCGCTGTAATGAGAACGGATAGGCAGCGAAGATAAAAATTTTGTTGTTCGCTATAACGAAGTGCAATGCGATTCTGAACCGAATTCTGAATAAATGATTATGAGTGGGATATTAATTCTTCACCACCTTTCCAGAGAACCCATAGTACGATAGTTCGTTACCTGTGAATAGGAACAAATAGGAAAAAGGAACTTGATTGGATCCAAAACCAAAATAAGTGGACTGAGGTCCCTATCAAAAATTTGATCCAGGTTGCCCAGGACTCGAACCCAGAGCTCGTCAAATGGAGTGGATTATCCTCATCTTCAGACTGTAAGAAGAGGAGAGAAATTTCCAAACTGCTTTTGTAATTCTCATCGCATTACCTAGTTTTCCCATGTATCAATGTATTCATTCTAATCATTTTTAGTTCTCTACTGGCAAAATAAAAAATGATTCTCAATCGAAAGGCAAATGACTCAAAGAGCACTACTGGTCAAATAAGTTTTCATTTTAGATCCCATCTTTGCTGTGAATGGGCTAGGGATTTATCCTGGGAATATCTGAATGCCAAATTTGTTCTCTCTGTGAACGTGCCGCCGCTTTTGATGAAAAAAGGTGGAGAATCCAATTCTCGCTCTTTTGAAAACGATTTTTTAAAGAGTTCCGGACCTAATTCCTTCCAACTACACGATCGTAGACTTTTATGTTTACAGGCAAAAGTTTTAGCACATGATAATGAAAGTATATAATTTATACGATATAAACCATCTCAACCAAAGGATCCACTATAGTAACGAAAAAGATTTCTCCAAATTCGAACGAATCGATCCAGGATATCATCAACTGTTAGACTGGTCCAAGACAAATTACTAATTACTATATGTCAAGCAAAAATTTTTCTCTAGTCAATAATCCAATTATTGGTACATTCGGAACTATTGGATCAAATTCTTCGGTAATAAGATCGGCAATGAAAAACTCATCTAGCATTTTAGTCTTGACTAAAAGAGGCTCTATCCTAACTTCTAACACAACCAAAAGAAGAAGAACAATAGGCGAGGTATATTTCATTGTTAGACACAAGATTGAGAAGATCCTTGCAAGATTTAATAGATTAACCATATAATTTCTCCTCAAGATCTTGTGCAAGACTGAGTTAGGATCAACCCCAAAGAACTATATGCACAAGTTTGATTGACTTTCTATCCTTCCTCTCCTTCCTAATAGTGTGGGAAGAGATTTTATTAGAACCAAATTCAAATATGGAGTGCTATAGTCTAGTAGAGAATATCCTATTAGGGTTAAAGAGAATCACTTGTCTTTACTATGCTTACCTAGCATGGTCGATTCTGAGTGAAGAACCTATCTCTCAAATTAAAGATCCATAGTCTTTTTCCAAGAGAATGCATTTATTCTTGGACAATACCAGAAAGGATTCATTATAGGATCTTAAATAGACATATGTAGAACTCTCCATTGGTTTCAATGACCCTACTCACCGGGTTTAATTTTGTTTTTACTTAATTCCATATTCCATTTATCTTTCATCGATTATTATAGATTATCCTGGCTGATGTCAAATATTAATCCTGTTGTATGAATTGAGTGTTCAATTTCATTCGGAAAAGACATTGATTCTCCGACAATGTCCTTGTCATTTGATCCAATAAAATTCTGTTAGATAGGAACATATTGAATAAATATTGATAACTCGTGATAGAGTATTATAAAGAAAAAGATCTTCATTAGGATAATAAAACTATTGGTTCCTGTTCATTTTGCTTACGAATTAACGATTCGAAGCGTTAAAACTTTTCTCTCTTATTTCCGACTAACCAACGTTCATATGCAAATATAGGATAATGTAGTTCCATACGTTCCGATCGGATACTCAGTGCTTGAATGCGTTTTGAAATCCTCAAAATGTTCCTTTTCCTAATTGTTTCCACGAATACATGAACAAAATCGAATTGTTAACGAATTTTGAATTATATCTAAAAAAATGGTAGTAATCTTCTTTTAGGAAAACCATATTTTGATGTTCTTTCTCATTGAACCATAAGTAATATAAAGCCTTTCAGCAGTTCTTCATTTGCAGTACCCTCTACGGAAAACACAAGGCACTCTCTTGAAATAGAAGTGGATCCCAAAAAGAAATCGCCTTCCTAGAAAAAAAGAAATATGGGTTTCTTAGGATTTATATTGCATCGGATTCGAATATTTTATAGAAATTTTAGATCTTATCATCCGCCTTTTTTTAAACGATCTGAAATGATACGAAGATCTAAATGAATTAGGTCTTTTATACGTCTTTTTTTACCTCTTTTTTGTACGATCGAATTGATTATTGTGAAGAAAACTAAGACGCCAGATACTAGGAGCCCAAACTATGCTATTTATGAATTCTTCATCCATATCCCTATCCATTTGTTTCGGGTCGAGAGTTTCTTTTTGTTTTGAGTCAAAAGTTTCTTTTTGTTTTATGTCAAGAGCTCTTTTTTGTAGAAACTTTAATTCATATTCTTTAAGAAATCGTATCATATCTAGATGATTTCTCGTTTTGGGCTGAGGATCGAATGTGCTCTGATCCTTATCTAACGCATCTCGAAATCTTCCTAACCATGAAATTCCAATGTAAGACTTTCTAAAAGACTAGAAGCTAGATCGAGATCATGCCAGCGGATCTATCGAGAGTAATGCAATTCTCTATATTTCATTCCGATATAGACTAAGAATCTCGAGCCGTTGATCCGGCCAAGCAACCCAAAAATATGGGGAAGTATGGTCAAATCCTTCATAGTTGTTTCGGCAAACGAAGGTTCTAAATACCATTCCCATTAAATAACAAACCTTTCTTCCCATAATTCTTTTGGTAGATAGATGATTCGTGGGAGAATTCTCTATGTATTTTGTATAAAATCCTTTCCTACTTTGTAGATAAGTATTTCATAAGTTTGACCGGATCCAACCTGATTCTCCATAGATTTCCAATTACAAGTTTTCCTAAAAAGAGTTGATCGAATCATATTAGTGTCTATAACAGATTTATTTCGGGTAATACTTATTATTATTAAGGTTTCATCGTCACACGCTAGATCTCGTGCATCATAACTTATGGTTCTAGATCCAAATTCATCTGAACAGGACAACTCTTTTTCCGGTAGAACCCTTTCTACATAAAAGAATAGGAAATTCCCTTTGTCGTTGTGGATCCAGCCCTAATAGCTCCAAATCGGTTAGATAGATCGATCAATATTCGATTTGGAGCTATTAGGGCTGTATCCACTTTTTGGGGGATATGATTCGGAGCAATAACAAGAATATTTATAATAGAATCTCTATCATAATCTAGAGAGATGGCTCACTAATAAACCAAGGAAAGAGTCACTTAAGTCAAAATCAAGGAAAGTGTGAATTAAGTCATTGACATTCAGCCATGAACGTTTGAATCCATATTATGCAAGGAGAAATTATTTTTGCCAATTCCAAGGTAAGATGGAATTGTCGCTTTTTGTCTATTGCCAAATTAAAAATTTCAGTTTGAATAATTTACTATCAGGGTAATTTAAATATTTACCATACAAGAACTTGTCTGCATATTTTGATTAAAGGAAATATAAGAGTCCAATACATACTTTTGGACTAAATAGGATCACTGGCCCTATAGGACCTAAGGAGCATAATCCCTTGGAAAGTAAATGATCCTTGAGGGAGTGATAAAGGGGGTCCATGAAATGGGGGGCTGGTTTGACACAATATTTGTGAAGAGGTTATCTTCCGACAAAAAGCAAAGAATACCCACCTTTCTGCTAAACAAAATGGACTGGGAAACCTGCATTCATTAGATCTTTTGATAAGGGTAAATAAATATCGTAAGTGAATAAGTCCCTGCTGTCCAGTTATTTGATAACCAATTTCATTCTTGAGGAAACTATGACTGTAAGTCAAATTTGATTCAAATTGATAAATGTTTTTTCCATCATTAGAAGCTGAAATAGTAATTCTATCTCTTTTTCGAAGATATCCATACTAGAACACCATCTGTTCCACTCTCTCATTATAATATAAAGCACTTGCTTTCTATTCTTCATCTTCCTCATCATAGAAGAAGAGCTGGATGTGTCCCCTATATAAGAGAACCAGAGATTATGCACGAAAGGATTCATAAGTTTCTGCAACTCTATCAATGATGACATCCTTCTTTAAATATTTGATGAGTTCAAAGTCTACTTTAAATTGAGAAAGGTTAAGGTGTCAATTTCAAATATTGAAGAATGTAATACCCAAGGATTTTAAAAATGGGATGTTAAATCCTGCTATTCTTCATATACTCCTCCAGCATTTAGTAATTTCAGATGTTTCCATATGAATGAACTGATGACTTCTTTCGATCAAAAGTACTAGATTCTAAAAACTCATTCAAAGGACTTAGAAAGAAAACTTATTCAGAATGAATTTACTGAATCTAAAACTAAATTGAAAAGATTCGTTTTCAATTTCCATTGTATAGGTTCCTATAATGGATGATAAAGTTCCTACAAGATATTCAATTTATGTATAATATTAAACATAATATTATACATCACGCAAAATAAATACAAATTGATACTCCCATGTAGTAATATCTCCGGAAGATTATCTAAAAGCATATTATCAAGATATTTAAGCACTCTGCAGAGGTAAAACCATGGCATATATGTTTGGACAAATCCTATTTTGAAAAAAGATCTATTCCAGAGATTCTATACATCTTCCCAAGCTTACCGTGTTCATTAAAACTTGATAATAGAATATCTGCTCTCTTTAGATGAATTAGAAAGGGTACTCCTCCCATCTTATTCAAACTCGATCTTAACAAGATGATTTACTATCCGAAACATTTCCTGATTCTTATTAGGAAAGATTTCGGATAGTAAATCATCTTGATAAGATCAAGTTTGAATAAGATCCATGTTTGAACTGAAATCCTTTAAGGCAATCATCGGTATTGTTCTCTTCTAATCGGATCTTATGGAAAAAAAGGTCAAGAAAGTTTTTCAATTGACTATTCGTTCTTTCATAGCTATAGAAATCTCTTCGATCGAGGGAAAGACATCCATTGTCACAATCTTAATGGATTAATCGAGTTAGTAAATTGAAGGATCTGCACAAGTCATAGATTAATACAAACACTTGGTCACCACTTCATTTTTCGTTGTAAATATTTAGGTAATAATATGTTAGATATTTGTGAATTGATGAATGAAATAGTCTCTTTCTCCGAGTGAACGGGTCCATTTCACCAATGGGCAAGGAAGATAGATTGTTGTAAGGACAAAGATGAAATAATTGTCTGATATGTAAGATTCTTCCATGATAAGGAAAGCACTATATAAGAAGGAAGAATCTTCCTATAATTTCACCGAGGATGATGCAAATAATCAAAAATTGGAGTGTATTTGCTCAGTGAAAATAAGCTCTCAATGAGCTCCGATCAGATAGTTTGATGGGATTCAACCAATTGTCTCGACCGTTGGATATCATCTAAAAAGAAGTGTTATTGAATGATTCCATGTGATTCTTTTCATTATCGAATAAGTCAATAATCAATGGATAATTCGGTATCTTATTCGAAAAAAATGTTTTAATTGTTCCTTCATCAATCAATTAATTTTGATCTTTTGAAAGATTATGGTCATCCAAAAGAAAGGTTTTAATTTTTTGAAATGAACGATTAGAGCACCAATTGGATCCAACAACTTTTTTAATAGTTGATCATTAAGACTTTGAGCTCATAAAAGCAAAAAATCGAAAATCGAAATGAAAATATCGAATTTAGAATTGAACTTCGAAATGAAATCGAAGTTCGAATTTAAGATCTCTCACAGATTTCTCAAAAGGGAAGAAAACTTTAAATAATCTTTTGTTGAACCTAGAGACCAACCAATTGAATCTTGATTTTCATATTATATAATACGATCCATCCGATCTAACACTATTTTAAAATAGTTTTTCTAAACAACATAAAACAAAATATCTATAAAGTATTCGTTCTGATTGTACACATTCAAATTTCGATTGATATTTTTATCCGTTCTAATAATAGAACGGTTGAACCATACTCTCTGACTTTTTCTCCAACTCGACGAATGCCGGTCAATTGTATCTTACGTTACATTATGAAAACTTTCATTTCTATCCAATTTGTTCGAATTTGATCCTTTAACTTTCGACCGATTCTTTTCATAAAATTGAATATATATTCAATCTATTTTCCGAATATCCTGAAATATTATACCGAATCGATTCTTACCAATGAAAAGCTTCAGTTCCATAATCGTTAAGAGGAGTTCCTATCTCCGTTTACTTTTTGACCCATTTGCCTTAATTCTTTCGTCGATTATTTTGATCTAAATATTCATCCTCTTTATCAACAATTGAGTAGGACCCATAAAGACTGATTCTTCAATTTATCTCTGTAGTTGAAGATCCGATCCGATCTCAACGATCCATTTTTTGTTGAGTTCATATAATTCATTCATGTGAGAATCAATATAAAAATAAATACTTGACTCGAACCTGACTAGGTTTAGTTATTGATAGAGTGAATTAATATATCATTTCTAGAACATTTTTTTTAGTTTTCGATCAAATTTTTGTGTAATATGTATTGTCCCTTGCTTTGAACACAGAATGCAGAAGATAGATTAAAAGGCAGAGTCAAATTCCGCTATATAGATCCGGATCGGTGCATAAAACTTGGCTTTTTAAGAATAATAGATCCTAGATCTGATGAAATAGTAAAATTCGAAGAAGGATTTTCAATTTCAAAATATGCTTTGATCTTCCATAGATCAACTAACCTATTCATTAATGAATAGGATTTTGAATCCCTTAAATCTTGGGAAAAAACCTCTTGTTGCCTTTTCAATAACCTTTTGGATAAGTTGAAATCTTCAATGGGCTTCTCAGTAGCACTAGGACTACCCATATACGATTCATCTATTAGCAATATGTAAAAAAAAAGAATATTAGACACGATATTAGACACTTCATGGGGTGGATATCTAGAGCTCAATTTCAAGAATATTTTTGAAATAAAATGTATAATTAAATGAAATGGGATAAATTACATGATCTCTGACTGAGACAAGATTTTTTTTTAAAAGTAGGGAAAGATTCATCAGGATAAAACCACATTCATAAATTTGAATGAGTTTTAAAAACAGAAACAAAGGGTAGTTGGGATATTTGACCAAAGACGAGAAATTTTACTACTCGAACTCCAACTTAAAAAGGTCTCAAATTAAATATGTCAAATGTTTGAATATTGTAATGAATAACAAAAATGTTTGATTTCGGCATGCATACAATGTTTCAAACTCAAATTCACATATTTAGATAACAATGGGACATAAATGTTTTTCAAAATGAGTACTTGTCGAATGCAGGTCATGAATGAGTAAAGGAATTTGAGAAGAAAACAATCCTTGATCTTCCTTCCCCCTCAAACATTACTAATAGAAGCAAGTAATATTCTAAATGATGATATTCCCATTTTAATAGTGGGGATTAACTCAATTAGAGTTGTTATAATTATGTTTGAACAACGTTGAAAAATAAGTTATACCTAAAATCCAAAAAACCAAGTTATTAAGTTTGCATTTATGAGAAAGTTCAAAAGGGAAAGTAATCAAATGATAGTGCCATCATAGCATGAGGAAACAATATTAATCATTAATTGACACTTTCGAAAAAATTTAAAGGACACATTACAATTCAAATTTCAAAGTTTAAAAGGATTTGAATGAAGTTTCGATTTAACAATTGGGTATGATCTACAAATTGGGACCATTTTTCTCCAAACACAAATAAAAGGAAGGCCCAAATTTTGAAATTGGGGCCAATAATCGAGACATGCATTTGAAAAATTCTTGGAAAGGAGGCATTGATTCTCAAATTGTATCTAATCATGAGATCGAGCTATGATTCAAATGAATATTACTTCAATCGAGTTAGTGTGTAAAAATTACATCAACTTCAAAAATCAATTTCAGTCTACCAATTGGGAATCAACCTCAAAATCTAGAAGAAGAGGAGGCTCAATATATAAATTGGAGGGGAGAATTTGTGAAATAATGAGAGGAATAGCCTAATTAGCAAGTTCCCATGAAGATAAAAAGGGATATTATTCAATTCATCAAAGTGAAAAGAGGGTTCTCAATGTTTTAGGAAAAATTGGGGGGTTGTTGAGGGCTCAACACAAGGATCCTCAGTAGTTTAAGAGTAAACAACTCAACAAATTAATTTAACCAATTCTTTAGAAAAACCAACTACCTCCCAACTAAACACAAATTCTAACTTATTATCAGTATTCACCGATCCTTACTCATCTTTGATTTTCTTTTTATAATCCCATTGTGCAGACAAATGTTTCATCATTTTTAAATTATTTTTGAAAATAATACAAGTTGACTCATGAAAATATCCATTATAGAGGGTCCAATTATATCTTAATTCAAAAATATGCTATCCAACCTTTTCTTTATTCTTGATTCACCCACCCTTAGGCTTCTCTAAGTAGGAGATAACTTTACATGTTCTATGTCCAACAAACCAACAACTTCCAATATTTTCACAAAATAATTTGATAGTTGGTTTGGGCTCACAATTGGACCCCATATTTCAGATCTCCACAACACAAAGTTTAGATCAACTCCCATGATAGCATTCTTATTCTTCTTTAACAAATTGATGGCAANCTTGGGATAATAAAGACACACCTAGACCTAAAGAAATGAACAAGCAATTAGAGTATAAAAAGGACCATTTTTTCCTACCTATAAAAAGTCCTCCAGACATTCCTACAAAGTTACTTTCAATGAAATCCCATTCCCCAATAACTTTCCCTAGATCTCCAAAAAAAATTGAACCTTCACCCACTGCATCCTAGATATAAATGACCTCTGGATTATAAGCATCTACAAGACTTTTGAGGATAATTTTTTTGCAGGGGTTTCCCAACCCTCTGATATTCAAATTCATTCATATCATGGGTCACCCTTTGTAGGGGTTGTACTTTCTCTAAGAAACCAAACTATGGATATATGATTTCCTATGGAAAATTATTATTGCACTTGAGATTGGGATTTGGATAGGTAACACTTTCTACCCTTCCGTAGACCTAGTATGTATCACAAAAACAATTTCCCCAACCCGCCTTTAAATCCAATAAATTAAATTCTAGATCCCTTAGACCAAGATATTAATGGGTACCCTTTTGACATGACAGTTACTCAAACCCCAATCTAAGCTCAAGAATCTTAAATCATCATAGGAAATATCTTGGACTCTAGGCTTGTAAGTGGATTTCTTCCCATCCTAAATAGACCCCCCAATCAAATATTTAGGAGGTTTATAGGGAATTCTAATAGGTGTCTTCCCATAAAAAAATCCCCTTATACCCACATAATGAAAAAACTCCAGAATTAGGCCATTCAACCCTACTTAATCCTTAATTCAAGTCATTATATTGAATCAACTAAGAGGTAAATAGGAGAGACTTACTTGCTATATACGATGAATAGCTATGAAACAAAAGGCCTTTAGAGGCTAGAATTGTTTCATGCATACCTTTTCAACTTACCTTGAAACTATAGCTCATCTACCTTGCTTAGGATGCATGGATTCAGATTTATAGTATAATAATGGAGCTCCCTCCCTTCAACATCCACTTCATAACCCACTATCAAAACAACCTCTCTTATACTCATTGAAGGAATCATTAGAGAAATTTTGAGGTAAAAGAATGGGCCTCAAAACAAAATGTTTTCTATCAACATCAATTATAAGATAACTAATAGGATTCAAGATGATGATTTCAACCATAAGGGTAAATAGGTTTAGAGGGAAGGAAACAAACTTCCTCTTTAATTATATTTCCGATTTATCTTCTTATAAGTTTACTCAAATTTCAAGTATAGGCACTTGTTGGATGCATAATTAAATTATGGATCCAACGAGTACCCACTCTGCATAGTTTTAATATACTCACAATGAGAAAAATTGGAAATACATGAAAAATATTTGAAAATAAACATGTTAGGACTTCCTATTGCAAAAACAATTACCACCAAACAACTATTAGGACTTCCTATGGAGGACTTTGTAAACATCATGATGTAATTCATGACCCATAAAGTAATCGTATGTTGAATACATATAATTCTATTTACGATATGCATAAGTCACACTTGTTGGTTTTCATGACATGATTTACAAATCAATTGAAACATTGGAGTAACCTTCTACAATGCAACAATATGTTATAAGAAAGCACCCAACACCCAAATGAGATGAGATGAAATCCTACATTCATTATATTATTAGAGGCCAACACATTATTATCTTATCTTTTCTTCCCAATGAGATAAATCTCATGTTCATCTATAGGAACTCCAAAAAAATGTCAATTTCATTGATGATCAATATGCATTCTACAACCTTCGAGGTGTAAGCCTCTCTAATAAGCTGCAGTCATTCAACTTTAGGGACACATAGTTTGTCAATATTGTAGAGTAACCCATTCTGGAAATGATAGTTAGATTTGTTGTCAACTTTTTCTATATGAGTTTGGATCTGTAGTTGTTGAAACTCCTCCTTGAAGTCCTCATCTTTTGTGTATGCCTCTATGTATGCATCATGGGTAAAAGGATGTGTGTCAATTAGAGTTTATGAAGTTGTAATATTGGATGTGGGTGGTCTTGAAAGCATTTTTTCCAACTTGTTTGTTCTTCCCTTGTTATACTTTATGAATAGATGAAATTGTTGTAAAAAACCCATCCATTTGTAATGTTTGGCTTGTTGTAACTTACTCTGGGCTTGAAAATAATGTAGAGGATGGTAATTTGTGTGGATGATGGTGTCCTTTCCCATCAAATAGTTCTTCCACTTCTTGACAATGTGAACTAGGACATAGAGTTGTTTGTCATAGGTAGGTTAGTAGAGAAATTCCCCATGAAATATTTCAGAATGATAGCATACAAGCCTTCCTCCTTGCATAAAAATTGCTCCCATGGCATACCCATTTGCATTTATCTCCACTTTGAAAGGATTTTGCAAGTTTGGTAATTCAATAATTGGTGCTTGACTATTTTTTCTTTTCAAATCATCAAAATCCTTTTGTTGATTCTTCCCCTATTGGAAACTCTTACCACTCTAGATTATGGTGTGGATTGGTGTAGCGGCTACTAAAAATTAAGCTACGAAATTCCACAAGCAATATCCTGCCCTAATAAAAATCCTAAGTTCAATGAAATTTTTAGGAACTATCCATTTCATAATGGCCTCCATCTTTGTAGGACCTATATTGAGCTCCCTTCCACTTATCACATACCCCAAATACACCAAAGACTATTGAGAAAACTCACATTTCTTCTCAAGTTAGCTGGAAACTAGTGCTTCTTTAGAGTCTCCAGCACCTGCATGAGATGTGATATGTGCTCCTCCTAGGTAGCACTATAAACCAATATATCATCCAAATATACAACAACAAATGCATCTATATATGGGCATAATACATCATTCATCTGTCTCATAAATGTAATCGGTGCATTACATAAACCAAATGGCATGACCAACCATTCATAAAAACCTTGCCTTATCTTGAAGGCAGTCTTCCAAGTGTCTTCTTCCTTGACGCATACCCGATGGTATCCTGATTTGAGATCCAACTTGGTGAAATATTTTGCATGCTGCAACTGATCTAACAAATCATCCATCCTCGGTAGAGGGTGCAAATTTTTTAATGTAATATTGTTCAATGCTTTGTATTCGATACAGATTCACCAAGTCCCATCCTTATTTGGTACAATTATGATAGGTGACCCACAAGGTGAGGCTCTTAGTCGAATCACACCTCGTTCTAATAGATGCTACAATTGCTTCTTCACTTCATTTACTTATAGAACAAACTGTCTATGAAACTCAATATTCAACAATGGGGAGTCTATCAATAACTGTATTTCATGGTCCACTTACCTCTTGGATGGTATCCTTTTAGGATCATGGAACACTCCTATATATGCATGTAGAAACTCCTCCAACTAATGTTCCTTCACTTTAGTACACCCCTATAGGGATGCCTTTACTCTTATTGACTCATCCTCACTCTGATGTTCTCTTAAGAAAAGTAAAAGATATTTCTTATTGGAGCTAATCAACTTCCTCATTTGGTTGGCACTTACCAGTGAGATCTTTGACTTTCCTTTATGCACATTGATGATGTAGGAATTCTCACCCTTGATTAGTCGATACTAGTTGGATCTCTGCATGAATATTGCACCCCTTATATACATGTAGAGGCTTCCAAGCACTACACCAGATGCATCAAAGGGTACTACATATAATTCCATTTCATCAATAAATTCAACACTTACAACAAATTTAATTCTACAATGTTTCGTTACCTTGATCTTTGCATCGTTGTTTACCCATTCCAATAGATATGGAATATGATAATCACAAACCTCCAATCCAACTAATGTTTCTTGTATTTAGTACACCCCTCAAGGGATTCCTTTGCTCTTATCGACTCATCCTTAGTCAGATTTTCTCTTATGAAAAGTAAAACATATTTCTTATTGGAGCTAATCAACTTCCTGGCTTGGTTGGCACTTACCATTGAGATCTTTGACTTACCTTTATGCACATTGATGATGTATGAATTCCCAACCTTGATTAGTCGGTACTAGTTGGATCTATGCATGAATATTGCATCCCTCATATACATGCAAGGGATTCCAAACACTACACCATATGCCTTAATGGGTACTACGTCCAATTCCGCTTCATTAATAAAATCAGCACTTACAACAAATTTAATCTTACAATGTTTCGTTACCTTGATCAATTTGTATACTTGTTTACCCATTCTAATGGACATGGGATAGGATGAATACAAACCTCCAATCAAATTTCGCTGACTAGATCTGTTGCTATGATATTAACTTATGAGCTAGAGCCAAACAGAGCATCTATCTTGGTCTTCTTAACTTGTATCTTGATGTGTAAGAGTTTGGTGATATCCTTCTCTTTCTAATGATGAAGGCCACTCAGAATCACCTCCTTCTGCATTGATGTGTAGAAAATATTCTCATCCACATTGGAGCTAATTTCAACTTGATTGCTCGAATCTATGGCTATAAGATTCTTTTTCTTTGCATCCTTCTTGCGGTTCTTCTGGTTCAACTCTGGATGTAGTTTCTAACACTTTTCCTAAGTGTGACCATAAATATTACAATGGTTGTTGGAGTCCTTGCACTGATGTGTAGTGGTTGTCATATTTTCATCCTTTCCCTCTTTCCACTTCTTCTTCCCCTTGTTGGAAGCTTCCTGGTGCTCTTTCAATTTGGAACTAATTGGTTGTGCTTTCTTGTGGCATATGTTTTCTAGATACTGTGCCTATACACATGCCTCATCCATTTTCCTTGTATTGAAAAGAATCACTTTCCTTCGGAGATGAATATGTAGACCCCCAAGATTTTCTAGGAGTACATATGGGTTCTTGGGATAGATACCCAACATGATGGCCATCTTTCTAAACTCGGTGGTGTACTCTTGTAGACTCTACTCCTGCCTTTGCCTAAAGTAATGCCAACAGATCCATTGGTTCTATAAATACCCTATAGGATAAAACTTGGACTTAATGAGGGTTTTGAAATGCTCCCACTTAGTTACTAGTGGACCACCCTCCAGTTTAATTGTCTCTATGTGATTTTCCCACCAGATTGAAGCATGGCCCTCTAACTTCATTCTGGAAAATGATATCTTTAGCTCCTCATCTATATGGTGAACATTGAAATAAAATTCTAGTTGATGCAACCAATGATTCAGTTTTAATGCATTGATCTCACCTTAGTATGGATTTATGTCCACTTTTGCTTCCAAATTGAATAAGGACTATGAATGGTTTATGGAAATGGAACTTGATTGCTCCTTTTCAGGTTCTTTTTGTGGCTCCTTTTTTGGGTCTTCATTATCTCTCAATTTCCCTTTTGATCCAATATCAGAGTTAGAACATTTAACTTCTCCAAATAGTCTGAGATTGCTTACTAGAGATACCATGAGGAGGGGTATATTGTGAGATATGTCAACGACTTTCTCTTCCAGCCTTGCAAATCTCTCCTCTACTAGATCTTGAGGGTTGTTATGAACATAATCATCAACCATGGCTAGGGTTCTGCTACTTTCTTCTTAAATCGGTCCCTGGATTCCTATAACTTTCCACAAATACCCCAAGAAAAACTACCATGATATAAATATGATTTTTAAACTGCCATGGATATTCCACTCGACAGTGTGACACAACATATCTAATAAAATACTAAAATATTTACTAAAAGATTAATTTCCCTTAGATCTCAAATTATTTAATTATTGGTTTTCTGCTTAAAATGTATGAAATAGCTAAAATGTGAAAAACAAAGAATAGAAGTAAATATTCACACACCATCCACAAATAAACACAAGATGTAACCCGGGAAACACAATATGGGAGAAAACCAAACTAGAATCTGAGGCCACTTTTCTCTCTTTTCTTCAAATGAAAGTACAAAGAAAGAGACACTCTCTATAGAGTTGTTTTTGACATTATGGCCTATATGGCTTATAAAAAATCTATCCTCCTGTATTATTCTCTCAAAATAATTCTCCTCAGTTCTCTACTCAACTATGAAACAAATACAATGCTAAAGAATGGAACCCCTTCTCATCCTAGCATCCTGGTATATAACATTGCCCGATAGCTATCTAGGGGTAGGGTTTTGAATTCCTCAACCCTCAATTGTGATAAGGTTTTATACCTTCTAGAATATTCTTGAAAGTTCATATGTGGCTACCTCCATAAGCATGAGTAATGGGGGAATACATGGCATCCACTCGTACCATGGTGGTCAACATAGTAAGTCCACTTGCGGGAGGCATAACTTCTGCATAAGAGATTTGATTGACATGATTGTTGGACTGTTGGAAAGGTCTCAATGTGTAGAATAGTGTAAAGGCGTTTGAAGAAAATATAGGAAATTTTTGACCCCAAAAAATGTCATTTTGTGACTCAAATAGCTCTGAAATTTTTCAAACCCCAATTTCCCAAACTAGGACCTACCATTAAAATGACCATCCAAGTTGATTCCTCCAATTTTTTCCACTTTGAAAGCATCGAGATAGATGAAAAATAATATAATGATCCAATCTAGATTAAGACGTTTTGTGTCATAAATAATTATCATAACCATTTCATATATTTCAGGTCATATATAGGAATATAAGACTTATAATGACTCTTGAGGCACTTTGTTTGATGTGTCTATTTCACTCCGGGAAATGAATACTTCATGTTATCTCTCAATAGTATTTTTGAACTAAAAAAACACCTTGTTTAACACGATGATCAACTAATAACGAAAAAATAAAGCAATGAAAAAAGAAATATTTATAATAGCTATGTGTTTCATCAAATTAAACCAATATGTTAGAACATTTACAAGTAGCCTTATGTGGTTTTAAGAGAACAAATCCCTTAGTGTTCTGCATTAACATTTATTTCTTAACAAGAGATAATGATTTAAACATAACACCACAATGCTAAGAGAATGCACAAAGCACAAAGCCAATGCAGTTCCATGAAGTCTTTTGCAGCAACATGCACAAAGCTAATGTAATTCTATGAAGTCTACCACCATTTCTTTAGGTTATATTTTCAATGCATCTTGCAATAATTCATTGTAATAAATCTATGTGAGAATCTCAAGAAAAATTCTAATTGAATTCTTATTGCATTGACATATGTGTTTTCAACCTCAACATGTGTTATGTAATAGCATATTGGTTGCTAGACACATGACACATGATATATGATCATCCTACCTTCTCTTGAGAGACATCTTTACTTTACCTAGCATCCCCACTATTTTCAAAGTTAAGAACTTATTAAGTGTTGTCTTCCAATGGAGTCTTCTGGATCTTCTACAACATCGAGGGAAGATGCATCAAGTAGGCTCTAAACCTTGCATTTGTTCATGCACTTACATTCCATGGTAATCATATACATGGGCTTCTATTACTTTGCCAAGATATATCCTAGATGAAGTAGATCATAAGCTAATGAACAAATCGATATAAAATGGGTGTATAATTAATATACAACAATTATGGAATGGAGGGTGTCCTTGTGACCACTTTGCTCAGAAATCTTGGTCATCCACACTATGCAAGTATGCATATCACCCACAAATGTAGGTATATGAATTTATTAAAGTATGATTTGATCAATTGAAAGGGACATAATCTATTTGCTATGCCACAATATTTCAAATTTCCTGTACATTTTCTTAGTTTTGATTTCCTGTACAACGTTTTTTTTTGCATTATTAGTGAATCAAACTTCCAACCTTAGGATCACAATGAACACTTGTCGTCAACATTTGTGCACTAATAAGTTTTAATTTCAGAAGGAAAAAAAAAACCTTTTGAAATTATGTAAGCAGACCTTCAAATTACATAGATAGACCTTAGAATGAAATACAAAGTTGAATTTCACACTAATCATTCATTTGTTGAATCATGAAAGAAAGTCATCTTCAAATTACATAGATAGACCTTAGAATGAAATACAAAGTTGAATTTCACACTAATCATTCATTTGTTGAATCATGAAAGAAAGTCATTATTGGTTGCTGAATGAGTGAATAGATTGGAGAGCCAGACCTTCAAATTACATAGATAGACCTTAGAATGAAATACAAAGTTGAATTTCACACTAATCATTCATTTGTTGAATCATGAAAGAAATTCATTATTGGTTGGTGAATGAGTGGATAGATTGGAGAGCCACTGAAGGGAAGGGATAACCATATCTAAACCAAATCTATTTTAGATTCATTGTGCGTGTGGAGAAATGGAAAGGTTTGAGGGCATACAGAGGAAAATGAAAGGGAAAAATCTCTATACTTATATTTCTTCAACTATGTTGTGTTAATACAAATTGGTCTATCCATCTCACATCTCCATTTCATATTTATATCCCATTCTACTAGGTTGGGATAGAACAAATACTTTGCAAACACTATGTTAGGTTGGAACAGATTTTGATTATGATCGATGCAAATTACTTGTTAGTATGACTTCAATGCTTCTTCCATGCCCACTCTATTGTATTTAATCTTGACCGTCTCATCCAGTGCAATCAAGTTACTTACGATACTCACTTGTGATTGGATTCAACTCCCACGATGAAAAACATTTTCTAACTTTAATCCATGCTCTTTTTAATTTGATAACTAGAGAAAAATGTAACTAAAATTTTAATAATTGTTCTTTACTTGATAATTAGAAAAAAAATACAAGAAATAGAAGTCAAAACTAATCGTAAAATTAGAAAAAAGAAAACAAGAAATAAAAGTCAATGTTTCCCATAAAATTAGAAAAAAAAACCAAATTTGGGCTAGTTGCATTTTTGGAGTCGGGAAAGCATTTTATGTTTAATTTTGGTAATCATTCATTGTTTATAGTTGAATTTACTTTTCCTTCACTCAGAAAGAAAACATTGTACCTACACAACCGAGTATTTGATACCATGATGCATTTGCACAAATTGGAAAAAGTTTTGCAACCTTTGACAACATTTACCACAACACCGTCTAGGCCTTTGTTGGGATAATAAGGCAATATGCCCATAACAAAGTAAGTAAATAAAAGATAGAATATGATATGATAAGTGGTGTCTAGGTTTTATTTCACACATAAATATGAAAATTGAAAATATTAACTTTTACTTGTATTAGCAATCTTACCTTTTGCCTTATTTTGTTTTGGGTTTGAATGCAAGTCCTCGCTAAAGATAGTTCATCAACACTTAAATTCAATAGGAGGAAAAGGGAAAGGTAGCTTCATCAACACCAAAAAAATTTAATATAATAGCACTCCTCATAGCATATTTCCCAATTTCATAGCATGTGAGGATGACCATCGAAGTTGAGTTCTCATGAAAGCTTAGTACTTTCTACTACTCTTAATCTGGTTTTCAAGTATGTATTACTGCACACTATCCCTAATTCCTAAACATTTACTATGAACATTGATTGTATAGGGAACAAAGAAAATACAAAAGGAATTGGTTATGAGATTCTCAAACTGCATCCTTCATTATGTTGAGTAGGATGAACTATTGTGGGCTTCCACATGGTTTTATAAGGCAAAGGAGAAAGAAGGATGGAGTGGAACCATCACTAAATTCAATTGGGATAACAAATTTGTGGGAGCTCAAAGACTTCATTAATAAAGAAGTTTTAGGTTGGTGATAATGGCATGCTTTAGTGATTACCAACTCATTAATAAATAATTTATTCCATCACCTCGAAGATCATGTGACCCTTACAACATATCACATCATACAACATATCACATCATATGAGCAGTGGAGGATGGGTAATTAAGTAGAAGGATAGACTGTGTTTTAATTTTTGTTTCTTTAATCACATGACCCTTACAACTTATCACATCATATGAGTGGTGGAGAATAGGTAATTAAGCATTAAGACATATGGAAATAACATTTTTGGGGGGTTTTGGTATCAAAGGCCAAGTGATTAATTTAGCATGCATTGGGATTAAGGTTCAGGTGATATGTCGATATGCCACATATATGTATTTATTATCATTAATGAAATAGTTGTAATGAGACCAAGTGGCAATCTATGAAAATTTTAATTGCATTTTTTCTGACAATTTCCCATCGAAGTAGGGGTATATTATCACTTCTTGATTTTTAACCAATAATAAAATAGAATCATTTAATTTGAAATATTAAAAAAATAATTTATATTTTTAGAACATTAAATTTGATAAGCAAATATCAAAAAACATTATCAGATTTCTTGGTTATTTCTTGGTTATTGATAGAGATTTAGCGATTAACTGGTGGTTATATTCACTACATTCCAGGTACTAATAAATCATTTATGGTGTCTCCATCGGCTACGTACCTTGGGTAGATGGTCTGATCAATTGCGCTAACCTTTGGGGATTTATGGTAATAAAACCTCACAGGATGTAATCTTTTTCCCTGAAATATCAAGATAGAAAGTAGGTCATGAACCTACAACCACAATAGTAGTAGTTAATCTAGTAGGATTGCATCAGACTTGAACTTCAAAGACACTAGAATTAGAGACCTCACAATGAACTCCACCTTAAAACAATGTATTATGTAACATCCCCACTATAATCCTCATTTTAATTATGCATAATGTATATATGAATATGGCTATGGACAAGAAATGTAATATGCGAAATGTATTTCTAAATTTTAATAGAAATAATGGGAAGCCAGCTACTACGAATATGAACAAAGATGGGGGTTGATTTATCCACAAGAAAGGCAAATGTCTAGGAGTGTCCAAGAGGGGGAAATTGATTATGGGTATTAATTGAACCCATATTTCGTAATTTTATTACCATTGGGGATAACCTCTATTTTCTATTTGAGTGTATGAGAGCCCAATCATTAAATACCTATCAAGGGTGGGTGTAGAAGTGACATCCACAGTTAATGGAAGAATGGGGATGTTGTACAATCAACATTGGGCAGAGTGTGCAGTCAATTTTCTTGGGAAAATAGAGAAAATTCGTATTGGGGAGAATAGGTTGTTTTACACATTCATTTTTTCATGAACGAGAAGAGGGGAGCAAAGAAAAAGAGCATGGGAGATGGACCAAGAAGGTTGGGTGAATTCTGGAGCATGCTAGGGAGATTTTGGAGCCTATTGGAGATGGAAATTGAAGAGCCAGGTTGTCAAGCCCGAAGAGTGAACTCCTAGACGAGTTGTACTATAAAAACAAGTCTTGTTTTTTTTCCCTAGTGGTTTCCTAGTAGTGAGTTTCCCTTGAGTTCCCAATAGAGATATTATTGGTTACCTATGCAAGAGAGACCCTGATAAATGAATGGGACGCCCAAGGGACTCTGAGTAGTGAAGGGGTACATTCCTTAGGTTGGGCAGGTCCAGAGGAAGACACCTGAAGGAATTTCGAGATAGTTGTAGGAAAATACGAATGGGTTGTGGATTTACAGTTGCAAGTGGACTGTGATAGGAACCCTTCTCTTGTGGATTCCTAGCCCCAACTTGGGGGTGACATGCTGTTGAGATTTGGAGCAACAGGTCTATGGTTGGGTGGAATGTCTTTCTCAAGTAGTTGGTTGCACAAATGTTTTAAAAGATAAGTGTTTAATTATTTTCTAAGTTTCTCTTATGTGTTTATGGTTGTATTTTACTATGTGCACACGAATTATTTATGGGTTGTTGTAAATGATTTTATGGTTGCATTATGTTCTTTTAGAATGTTGTAGATGCATTTAGTTATGGGTATCATATTTTAGTTAAATATGTGTTAAATTCATAGATGGTAAGCTACAAGAATTAATTAGTTAAATAAATTTTTAAATGTATGTGTTTATGTTCCCTAGTTAAGATGGGGGGCCGTTACATAATGGTATCAAAGCTATAGGTTTAAAACATCGAGCATGTATGGGCTAGACTCAACATGTAGAAGCTAAAATGTTAGGGTTAAAGCTTAGAGAATGTTTTGAATGTGGTTGTCATATTTTTCCAGGAAAAAGAGTGAGGAGATTGCTTGTATTTTCTACAAATTCAAGTTCAAGGGTTAAAATCCCCAATTTTAATCTCTAAATATGCATGTTTTGGGTCTGTAATTGGTTGAATTTAGGAAATTACAGTGTAGCCATGAAAAATTGGAGAGAAACTGGGAAAAGCCCCAATTTCTACAACAAAATTGGTTGAGAATTCGCCATGAGAGTGTTGAAGATTGGGTGCAATGGTTGAGTTTCGCATTAGGCCTAAATTGGCCATTATCTAACTTAATTTCAGGTTCCATGGTGGTCCTGGTAAAAATTATGAAAGTATGCAATTTGGGAAATTTTGGGTATTTTATTGTACATGACATGGATGCCACATGGTGGTGATGTGGTAGAGGTCACATGGAATGTCACGATGGCAGGGCCATAGTGACAGTTGGTAGCACGATGAAAAGTGTGGTGGGAGTTGCATGAGGCACTGGTATGGCCAAACCATAAACCATTATTGCATGGGTAGAGGGTGGTTTTGGCCTGAGGCCTTGTACCATGTGAAACCATTAGGATTTTTCCACGTAGCACAATGAAAACCAATGTCATCCCCAAAAGGGTGTTAATTTATATGCATTCTTGGGATGCGACATGGATTTTCAGCCGTTAATCTCGCACGATCTCCACCGTCAGATCTAGGAGTCATGCAAGTTTGTGCGTGCCAAGGTAAAGGTGTGGGTTGGGACCCAGCCATCCCTGCAACCAATGAAGGGGTGTTGCATGTATTTTTTCAGTCAATATGAGACCCTTGTCCCATATGAGGTTGGATGAGTACCAACTGGGAGGGTGGGGCCTGCAAAATATTAATATTGTATTAATGCTTAAGATCAACGTAAGAGGAGGAGAAAGAAGAGAGAGAAGATTGACAAGGCATACCGGGAGGGTTAGGAGGGTGACATGGAATCATTTCAGGGTGCCACATTGACCCAAAATTCCACATTAGTAGCCATGACAACAAGGATTCCAGATAGGAAAAACTGTCCCAAAAACAAAAACCAATTATGGAGCCAAAATATTATTTTGGCCATAACCAGAGCATAGTAACTCGGAATGAGATGAAATTTCTGGGTTTTTTCTGTGCTAAGGAGGGTTACAGAAGTTCCAAAGGGACATTTCTCATTTCTTCCTAGATTTGTCATAAAATTGAAAATAGTGGTTTTTAAATATCTAAGTCTGGATCATTGGAAAGATCAAGTTGAAATTCTTGGAGAGTGTCCAGAAAGAAGGCATGAATACAACCCAGGAAGGAACTGAATAAATCAAAATGGTTTTGTAATGGGGATGCTAAAACAAGGAAAAATCCACTATTCCAAACCACAAATCAAAATGGTTTTGTAATGGGGATGCTAAAACAAGAAAAAATCCACTATTCCAAACCACCTTTTGGGGATTTTTGGGATTTTTAGAGGAGGAAAAGTGTTCCTAGATGACAAATATTGAAAATTTTATTTACTTGACTTTTAGAAAAAATCCACTATTCCAAACCACCTTTTGGGGATTTTTGGGATTTTTAGAGGAGGAAAAGTGTTCCTAGATGACAAATATTGAAAATTTTATTTACTTGACTTTTTGTATACTCATAAAGACAAAAAAAATTGGTTTACTGAAAATTTTCCAAAAGTGCACCATTTGGGAGATATATTGTTTGGCTAAAAATTCCGAGTCTGGGAAAAGAGGTGAAAAAGGACAAAATTGTCTCTTCCAAATTGTTGTAGTTTTTTACTAGCGCATCGGAACAACAGTCTAAGAGTTGTTATAATTTATTTTTCATAATTTTTTTTTATGACTCATACAAACATTTCTCCAGTTATTAACAGATTTACTTCTACAAGTGGAAAAAGTTGTTGTCTTAGAATATTTTCACCATAATGAAGAATGTATAAAAATGGGAAAATTAGCAATATTCATATGACCATAACTTTCTTCTCAGAACTTTGAATTGAGCAAGAAAGTAGTGGTTGGAGAGATATTGGATGGGATATTCCATCCTTCAACCTAGAAAATTGATTTGGACCATAATAATTCCAGATTTAGTCCAAATGTTAGTGGTGGAGGTAGTAGTGGTGGAGAACCTGGGACAGGAAGGTCTAAGTGAATCTTTTTTATATTCACGGACGCTGCTAGGTCAATGGCTGGCTTGGCTTAGGGTAATTACTGAATATCACATCTAGGAGTGGGCTATGGCTCTACTAGTTACCCATGCAGTGGTTTCCCATCCATGTGGTAGTTCCCCATCCATTAGGTGGATCTCCGAGGAACTAATTATCCTGGGTATGCTGCTACTAGGTATGCTCTTAGCTATACTCCTGTCCATGCTGCTAGTACTAGTGGTGCATCTCCTGAATCAACCAAACCAACTTACCTAGGCAATAGGCTCTGGTAGGCTAAGGTTGGTGGGTCTAGATCTGGAAATGGATCTGTATATGTATAGACTGAACCGACTGCTTAATCACCCAAATCAACCATTGGATCAATAGCTTAACCTATTGCATAATCTATTGCTTCTACTTCCAGGTCTTTATATCGATATGTTACTATAGGGTATGGATCTACTTATGCTACCAAAGCTACTCGTGCTTATGAATCTGGTACTGTTGCTTCTTCGTTGCAGTCAATGCAAATGAATATGATTGGTGGAATTAGAGAGAAGAAAAAACTTATGTATTGTTTTTCATAATTGTGTATGTATATATATTTTTTTATTTGACAAAATTTTATTTGCAAGCACATTTTCTTGCATACTTTAGAGGTATAGGAAGGCATTTTGGTCCCTATATTAGAACCACAGCCATGGAATATGCCCAAGGGTCCTACAGTCATGGAGAGGAATTTTTAGGGCTGCAAGTCAGCATGGGAAATGTTGAGACAAAATATAATGGAAGAAGAGACAGACATGAACCTGTAACTATGAGAAGCCTTCAAAGAGAAATGCATATTTATAGGGAAGATAAGAATAATATTATAAAACCCCGAGAAGAGATACTTCATAGTCTGAACATGTTGCGGGAGCAAGCCAATAAAGACTCTGGCACAAAGAAAACAACTAGTGCTAGACAAGTGACATAATCCATATCACATAGAATAAAGTATGAGCATGGGAATGGGAGGCAGTCAAGGAGCATGAGTAGGCATTATCATTCCCTAGAGAAATCCACTAGGAGAGCTCATGTAATTCCAGGGCCAAGAAGTATCCCATGTGTGTCCCCTATGAGGTGACAAAGGAGAAGGCCCGAGGGAGACATATTGCAAGGTGAAATCAGGAAAATCAAGCCATCTACCTTCAATGGTGAACATAGGAAGGGAGAAGAGGTTGAGGCCCGACTACTGGAAATGAAGAAATATTTCCAGCTGCATGATTATCCCTCCATACTAGAAACAAGAATTGCAACCTACTGCTTGCAAGGAAAGGAAACCATGTGGTGGGATTAGGTTAAGCAAGAAAAACACCTTGATGAGAGGAAGGTATCATGGAGGCAGCTCAAATTATATTTCCAAGAGAAATATTTATCTGACCATTATTATGAGAGAAACATGAAAGAGTTCTTTGAACTCAAGTTGGGAAGCATGACAATGGATGAGTATGAGAAGAGGTTGTTTGACTTGTTGAAGTACATGGACTTCATAAAGGATGAGAAGGTAAAAATCCAAAGGTTTATAAGTGGGTTAACCTCTGTATACAATTACAAGATACAATATGATAACCCTAATACTTTGAAGGAGGCCATAAGGAGAGCAAGGAATATTTATGATCAAAGAAGAGGGAGGCCAGTATTCCAAAAGACTTGGAATGACAAGATGAAGGGTTTGAAAGAGAAAAGGCAGAAAGGATTTAAGCCACCTTTTTTAAAGAATAGCTCCCAAGAAAATCAACAAGAACAACCAACCCAAAATGAGCAAAATACAACAGATACATTTTGGAAAAGGCCAAGGAAGCATCCTGTACAATTTTGGGGATGAGAGGGAAATCACTTATATAGGGATTTCCCTCACAAAGGTGAGAGAATGAGGACTATTCACAACATTTAGGAGGATGAAACAATTTAAGACATGGGGGGAAGCATGTAAAGTATTCATTCATCCTTGGACAACAAGAAAGTAGAGTATCAATCCCCCATGATTGAAGTGGAAGGTAAAATTGATAATCGTCCCATAACAATTTTAATTGATTCTGAAGCTAGCTATAGTGACATAAACTCTAACATTATTGAAATATTTCACTTACAAAGGAGTAAGCATAAGAAATATTGGTTAGTTAATTTAGCCACAAGGGCTAAGAGAAAGATCAATGAGTTGGTTAAAGATTTTTCAATAGACATGAATGGACTCAACACAAAGGTAGATGTAAAAATCATACCATTGGGTTCATATGATTGTCTAATTGGCATGGATTGGTTGGAGAAACACCATGCTATCCTAGACTATTATAACAATACCATAACTTGTATTTATGAGGAAGGGAAACAAGGAAATATTCAAGGCATTCCAAGTGTTGTAGTTATTAGAGAAATATCATCCATGTAGATGAAAAAGTGTTTCAAGAAAGGATGTCAAATTTTTGCAGCCCATATGGAAGAGGCAACCAAAGATAAAGTGGCAAGTATTGAAGACCATCTGGTCTTGAAATTTTTTGAAATTGTTTTTGGGGAAATCCCAAGATTGACACCAAAGAGAGACATTGATTTGGTGCCCATAGTTTCCCCAGTGTCCAAGACACCTTATAGAATGGGCACACCAGAATTGTAAGAGTTGCAAATTCAACTTGAAGAGTTGTTAAAAAATAGGTATATAAGCCCAAGTGTGTCACCTTGGGGAGCCCTAATTATTTTTAAAAAAAATAAGGATGGGACCTTAAGGTTGTGTATTGATTTCAGGAAGTAGAATAAGGTCACAATAAAGAAAAAATATCATTTGCCAAGGATTGATGATCCTTTTGATCAGTTGCAAGGTGCAAGAATATTTTCCAAGATTGACTTGAGATAAGGTTTTCATCAAATGAGGATAAAGGAAGAGGACATCAATAAGAAAACATTTAGAACAAGATATGGGCATTATGAATTTTCAGTAGTGTCATTTGGGCTATCAAATGCCGCAACAATTTTCATGTGTTTGATGAATGGAGTGTTCATAAAATACTTGGACAAGTTTGTAATTGTTTTCTTGGATGATATTTTGATCTACTCCAAGAAAGAAGAAGAGCAAGAGAAAAATTTAAGAATGGTGTTGCAAGTTTTGAGAGAACATAAGTTGTATTCCAAGTTAAGTAAGTGCATATTTTATCAAAAGAAGATTTACTACTTGGGGCATATTATTTTAGCAGATGGGATAATAGTTGATCCTGAGAAAATAGAGTCCATTAGAGGATCTCCAACACCAACAAATGTAACATAGGTCAGATATTTTATGGGTCTTGCTCACTACTACTGAAGATTCATAAATGGGTTTTCAAAGATTGCAAGCCCAATCACTTCTTTGCAAAAGAAGTGAAATTTGAATGGACTCTCAAATGTGAATCCTAAGAAAATAGAGTCCATTAGAGGATGTCCAACACCAACAAATGTAACATAGGTCAGATATTTTATGGGTCTTTCTCACTACTACCGAAGATTCATAAATGGGTTTTCAAAGATTGCAAGCCCAATCACTTCTTTGCAAAAGGAGTGAAATTTGAATGGACTCTCAAATGTGAAGAAATTTTTCAACAATTGAAGGATATTTTGACAAGTGCACCAATATTAAATATTCCAAACCCAAATGAAGATTTTTTAGTATGCACAGATGCATGCAAGGAAGGGATAAATGGATACCTCACTCAGAAGGATCATGTGGTATGCTATGAGTCTCGAAAACTGAAGGAGCATGAAAAAAATTATTGTACACATGACTTGGAGTTGGAAATAATTGTCGATGCATTAAAAATGTGGAGAAAGTACCTCATGGGAAGAAGATTTGAGCTAAGGACAGACCACTGTGGTCTGAAAAATTTGTTTGGGCAAACAACATTAAAAGCTAGACAAACTAGATGAATGGAATTTCTGAGTGAATATGACTTTGAAATAAAGTATATCAAAGGCAAGGGAAATCAAGTGGCTTATACACTAAACAGAAGAGAACATGAAGTGCACATTTCAGCCATTAGCATGTTCAACACATATTTAAAAGGAAAAATTTTAGAGGATGGAAATTCAAACTACCAATACGTAAAAATAAAAGAAACATTACAACAAGGCATTTTACAGCAGAAATTCAATTATTATGAGTTGAAAGAGGATGAAATTCTTATGTACAAAGGAAAAATATATGTGCCAAATTTAGGAGAGCTAGAAAATACAATTTTGAAAGAGATGCATAATGTGTCATATGTTGGACACCTAGGATATCAGAAGACAATTACAGTTGTATGAAACCAATACTTTTGGCTAGAAATGAAGAAGGAAGTGGCTAATTACATAGTCAAGTGTCTAGAATGTCAAAAGGTAAAAACAAAGCATAGACATCCAACGGGGCTGCTACAACCATTACCCATTCCTAAGTGGAAATGGGAAGTGGTTACAATTGATTTCATTACAAAACTACCCAGAATAGTGAAGCAAGACGATCCCATCATGGTGGTGGTGGACAAATTAACAAAAAGCATGACATTTAATTTCTGTTAAGACCACACACAAGGCCGCACATAATGCATAAATTTACATGAAGGAAGTTTTCAGGCTACATGGAGTGCCTAAGGTAATTGTTTCATACAAAGATCCAAAGTTTACATCTAATTTTTGGAAAGGTTTGTTCAAGGGATTTGGGATAAATTTAAATCTCAGCACATCTTATCACCTAGAGTCTAATGGGAAAACATAAAGGAATAATAGAATCATTTAAGACATGATTAGAATGTATGTGATGGATCAACCATCAAAGTGGGAAGACTATATCCATTTAGTGGAATTTTCTTATGATAATGGGTATCATGCCTCATTAAACATGATCCCTTTTGAAGCTTAGTATGGTAGGAAGTGTAGCACACCATGACTTGGGATAACCCAACAAATAGAGATATCATTGGGCCAGAATTGTTAAAGGAAATGGAAGATCAGATGGTAAAGATTGGACATAATTTAAAATCTTCCCAGGATAGGAAGAAAAGTTATGCAAATAAGAACAAAGTTTTTAGATATTTTAAAGTGGGCGAACATGTTTTTCTCAAAGTGAAAGCAAAGAGGATTTCGATAATATTGGGTTGTTTCCCAAAGTTGGCAACAAGATAATGTGGTCCATTTGAAATATTAGAAAATATAGGGCCAGTTTCATACATGCTAGCATTTCCCGCATCCATGAGAGTGCATACTGTTTTTCATGTATCATTATTAAAGAAATATGTGCCTGACCCTAACCAAATAATTGATTGGACTGTTATCTAGGTGGAAAATGAAGGGGATTTATGGGTGGAACCAGTACACATTCTGGACTGAAAATTCAAATTGCTTAGGATCAAATCCATAGGGTTGGTAAAGGTTCAATGGACCTATTACGGTTCTAAAGATGAAACATGGGAGCATGAAGAAACTATGAGGGAGGAATACCCGCAAATGTTTTTCAATTTTGGGGAAAATGAAAGATAAAAAAGAAATACTCCATTTTGGACAGCTAGAGTTCCAGAACCACATCTCATATTCCTATCCAACTACGTTATGGCCCTGATAAAATAATGGCACATTGCTTGGGTTAGCCCTGATAAATGAATGGTGCATTCCTTGGGTCAGCGGGTTGAGAGGAACAAGAGATTTTTGGTTGGAACTGTTGTTGGAGTTGTAAAATTGTAAGAATTTTATTTCTTAAGCATTGTGATGTAAATTTGTATATGTATATCGACATAGTGTGCACCAAGGATGACGCACAATTGTAGCGGAGGGGGAATGTAACATCCCCACTATAATGCTCATTTTAATTATGCATAATTTAGATATGAATATGGCTATGGCCAAGTAATTTAGTATGCAAAATGTATTTTCTAAATTTTAATAGAAACAATGGGAAGCTAGCTGCTGGGAATATGGACAGAGATGGGGGCTGATTTATCCACAAGAGAGGGAAATTTCTAGTAGTGTCCAAGCGGGGGAAATTAATTGTGGGTATTAACTCAGCCCATATTTCTTAATTTTATTACCATTGGGGATAATCTTTATTTTATGTTTGAGTGTATGAGAGCCCAATCATTAAATACATGCCAGGGGTGGGTGTAGAAGTGATATCCACAGTTATTGGAAGCATGGGGTTGTTATACAATCAACATTGGGTAGAGTGTGTAGTCAATTTTCTTGGGAAAATAGAGGAAATTCGTATTGGGGAGAATAGGAAGTTTTACACATTCATTTTTTCATGAACATGAAGAGGGGAGAAAAGAAAAAGAGAATGGGAGCTAGACCAAAAAGGCTAGGTGAATTCTGGAGCATGTTAGAGTGATTTTGGAGATGGAAATTGAAGAGCTAGGTTGTCAAGCCCGAAGAGTGAACTCCTGGATGAGTTGCACTATAACAACAAGTGTTGCTATTGTTTTTCCCTGGTGGTTTGTTGGCAGTGAGTTTCCCTTGAGTTCCCAGCAGAGAGATTATTGGTTAACTATGATAGAGAGACCCCAATAAACTAATGGGATGCCTGAGGGATTGTGAGAAGTGGAGGGGTATAATCCTTGGGTTGGGCAGGTCGAGAGGAAGAAAACTAGAGGAATTTCAGGATAGTTGTAGGAAAATACCAGTAGGTTGTGGATTTAGAGCTGCGAGTGGACTATGAGAGACACCCTTCTCTTGTGGATTCCTATCCCTAGCTTGAGGGTGTCTTGTTGTTGATATTTGGAGAAACAGGTCTATGGTTGGGTGGAATGTCCTTCCCAATCAGTTGGTTGCACAAATGTTTTAAAAGAAAAGTGTTCAATTATTTTCTGAGTTTCTCTTATGTGTTTATGGTTTTGTTTTACCCTGTGTATGATAATGATTTATGGGCTATTGTAGATGATTTTATGGCTACATTATGTTTTTTCAGAATGTTGTAGATTCATTTAGTTATGGGTATCAAATTTTAGTTAAATGAGTGTTAAATTCATAGCTGGTAAGCTACATGAATTGATTAACCAAATCAATTTTCGAATGTGTGTGTCTTTCCGCAAGTAATGTTCCCTGGTTAAGATGGGGACCGGTTACATATTTAGATTTTATCCACCCTTCCTAAACTAGTAGCTAATATCCTCCCTCAAAATTTGTATCGATCATATTGACCATCCAAATCCTTCCTAATGTTTTTTCCTTTTTTCAATTGGTAATATTTACCTCCACCTCCATCTCCACTACGATTGATCCTCAATAAAAATTACTACTAAGATTTTATTATAAAATTATCATGCATTGGATGTTAAAAATACCTTCTCCAACTATCTTTACTATCAACTTATTCCCTATGTATTATGATTTTTTTAAACTACTAAAGATTAGAGGAGGGAAAAGATTAGAGCATTTTTTCTCATAGATATGCATAATCATATAAAGGTTTGAATGTGCTACCCCTCAAGCCTGCTAAGATTCAATTGATAGAGGTTGGAGTCTATACTCGAACCCTACACAACCTCTTAAGAAGATTACATGTGACTCTCAACCATGTTACAATGACACCTTTATTGAAAATTGTTGTTTTGATTTATCTATAGATGTTCAATTTCCTTATTTTTGTAGTAGTTAACTTTCCTTTAGATGTTGTTTTCAATAATGTGTGAAGATATACTTTAGTTTCTTGATTACTATCCTCTTGAACTAATGCAAGCATGGGATAAAGCATATTTGATCTCTAATATGTTTCTCATTTATATATGTAAATTATTTGATCCTATTGGCATATTGTGTGAGACATCTATCTTACACAATTAAGTACCCTAACAATGACATAAACCAAATATCCTGGGTCAAATATTTAGATGGGTGATTTTTCCTAAATATGACATTTTTTAATACCCAATATTAGGTGACACCTCCTACTAATATGATTGTTTAAATCACTTCTTCTCCCCTATGCTACAAACAAAATTTTACTAATGCATATATCTAAAGAAAAGATAAGGTAAAGCACCCAAAAAGGTAAAGGGATATAGGAAATGAGGGACTTGCAAACAACCACCCTTTGGGACTATGTATATTTTACTAATAGTAGAGCATTGTTTGCATCATTGTGGTGACTCCATTGGGGCTATGTATTCTCCTTGGCAATATAACAACACCTATAGGAATATTTCAGTCATACTTAAGAAATCTTATACCCCATTGGATCAAGGTAAAATTAAAAACAAAGGTAATAAAATCTTTTATTGTCAAAGTAGATGCTAAATTACTGGAGAAGAGGTCATATTTTAGATCCTTGAATCAATAAACCTTGAAGGATCCATGCAAACTCCCCACCTTTCATGATATCCTCACGAGTTTAGAAAGAACAACAAAATTGCACCTTTCAAACTACCTTATTGTCTTTACAGTTTCAAATACTCTAGGTCCTACCTGTGAGTCACCATGTGATGGCCCTATAAAAAATCCATATGCACATATGAAGCCCCGCTTTTAAGAATCCCAACACCTCTCTCTATTGGCATAGGGTCTTTATCCCATTTTAGGAACCCTGACTCTCTTCAAAGCCACCAACAATGAGTGCTAAAGAACCCGCACTTGTAAATGTGTTGAACCTGCATGAAATAGATCTAGCTAGAAAATAACACACACATTTGCAGAGACAAATTGAGAAACAAGAAGCAAGAGAGAAAGAATGGAAGAATTCTCATTAACCATAATGAATAATTTACACAAGATATACTCTGTATGACTCAATGAATGCACATTGGAGGAGAACCAATGTGCCATAGTGGTGGTCTAGAGTGATTTGGACACACACCAATAGTTATGGGAGTCAACTACCACCTAGTCTAGTCTCTCAGGCAGTTACAGGAGTGAACTGCCACCTAGCTGAGTTAACTATTCAATCAGTCTTCAGTTAACTAATTGAGCAGAGTGTAGTGAGGAGTAGATAAAGGAATCAAGGGTAATGCGGCAGTCTGGTGATGATATCAAGGCAAGTGTGCATTAGCATGGTGATGATCCCAATGTTTCATGGTGACAAAACCAATGAAACATCTAGACTCAATTCAACTAGTCAAACTGAAGTGTCAACTGAAGAGAATATTCTCCAGGTGGAATAT